>JACXGM010041477.1:0-10045 GCA_016801145.1 Umbra pygmaea
CAGGTGCAAAATCAAGATTATCTACAAAAATGAAAGGTGAGGTTATATAGTGGTCACGATTAAATAGTCTTATGGAATATGAAAAGACATGCCTATCTCTCGCAAGCACGATAATGTACTGCGTGCACACGCGAACAGAAAGAATTGAGGTGCGTATCTACTGGTTAGACTGAGTTATAAAACCAGCAATTAAAACATTCTGTTCACTTTGTATTACATTATTTTCGTTTTATAAAACATTTTATTTTATCTTCACAATAAATATAGAAAATACATAGAGAATATATGTAAAACGAGATTGCACTGTTTTGTATTAACAGTTGTATACTGTATAAAACGGTTTGTTTTTTCGTGTCATACTTGGTCATACATTCATGTTTAATTTAACAACATTATAACAATTCAAGCCGATTTAGTTTCAATATTTCAGCATCGACACATGGTCACACAATGGATGGGTTTGTTACTATTGTAATATAACTTACAAAATAATTGGAACGATTTTGGAGTGTTAACTCCGTTAACTATCGCATCTTGCGAGAGCGCTCTCTCCCCGTCGACTGTGTGTGTGTGTTCACTATAACGGAATATCGCACATTCGCACTGGCAGTTCTATTCTTTGGAAAAGGTTAACAGAACATAGAATATTAAATTGGTATCTGATCCTATTTACGCTAGAATCAATCTTAAAAAACTAAATATATAGCCTATATTTTTAAATGATCTGCCCATCCCTATTGGGTCGGTAGTGGAAAGGTTTGCAGACAAAATTAACGATTTGAAATTGCGCAAATAGACTACTGCCTAAACTCAGTAGTAATGATTTCCACGTCGGTTGCTATAGATGTAATTTGCGTGTGAAAAAACTAGTCAGTCCGACGTGGTATTTCTAGCTACTGGGAATGATGTTACGCTCTATTCTATTGTGCATTTACATTGAAATTCAGACATTAATTTGAGCCCAACCACTGTGTGGATTAGCCCCACCATAGTTATGCCAAAAAAATACTCTGGCGCCGCCACTGTTTAACACTATTGAGCAGGAAATGGGCTGTTTTTTAAGGTGGCAATACTGTACCATGTATCTTGTGTCCCTGAACACAAGAATAATACAAGTACTCAAATTCAGTTTATTGCCCATATAGATTTCACACTACATACAAAACGACAGGCAGATGAAAGTGCCAGCAACCCAAAAAAAATGCTGCGGACAAAAAAAGAATGTTGGCGAAAAGGTCCACCTTAACATTATCAGAGAATGCCAGTAGACGGGCTGGTTCCGCTTCAGATGCCATCAAGCAGGATCTATGGTTGTAATCTGTCCTTCACTGACCAATCAGCATTCATTAGCAGAATGCTAGCGTGTTTATGGGCAACAACGACTCAACCTGTAAGAAATCGAAAGGACAAAGAACTTTCAAAAACTACAATCAAATCTGAGATTTTTCAACGACAATCAGGCAAAAGAGAAAAATTAAGCCGTTTAGCTCCGTAGACTCCCATTCATTTAGCACTCACATGCGATCACCCCCAGTGGAACTCTGGTGGAACTGCAACCAAATTCGGTACAATGGGGTTTAATAGGGAGTGGACAGGCTCTCCATGGACGGGCTGTGCTATTACCATTTGACACCGAATGAAAAGCACAGTTTTTTCACTAGAAATTTACTTGAGTAAGAGTAAAAGTACCCATCTGTAAATATACTCTAAAAAGTACACGTTACCGAAAAAATAAAAAAATAAAAAGTAAATGTAACGAAGTAAATGTAATTTGTTACTACCCACCTCTGACCACACCCCTAAATACATTGAAGCAACTGCAATGTGATTGGTTGAGTAGATCATCGCAGGAGAAATTGAACGGGTGTTCCTAATAATCCTTTAGGTGAGTGTAGATCAACATTCATTTATTCAAGTTAACCACTATTTTAAAGAATATTTTTTAAACAAAGAATATTTTTTCCTAACTGTAACCAATTGCTACATACTAGGGGTGTGATTGTATGAGATTTTTATGGTATGATAACTGTCAAAGAAAAGATCAAGGTATTAAAGTATCTGTGAATTATAAAAAATGCAATTTGTAATTTATAAAATATGTTTGTACATACACTACATGGCCAAAAGCATGTGGACACCAACTATTTATTAACATCTGGTGTTTTAGCCTCACTTTTGGTCACAGCAGCATAAAGTCCAGCACATAGCCATGCAATCTCTATACAGTAATTGTAGCGCTGTTATTGGATGCCAACTTTGCCACACAAGTAAGTGTAAAGCACATTGCCATTGGACTCTGGAGCAGTGTTAACATGTCTCAATTTAAATATTTTATTATTGCATGCAGTTTATATGATTTTGTGTAAATGTAGCTGACTCTCACTAAATTTAACTGATATTTGCAATAGGAATATTAATCCCTTTTCCAATTCAGGAATAATCCTTGTTTGTTTGTTAACTGTATTTTAAACTTATCACAATGTTCACTTTATGTTAATGCAATACATTGAATGAGAAAATGGCCACTGTATGAAAACCATCTGTTAAAACCGCAGTAAACCAAGAAATCAGTTGGGCCCACAGAAATGTTTCATAAATGTGACGTCCAGCCCAGGGAGGGCTGGCGTCTAGGAATTATATTAAACTGAGATATGGACTCCTACCACTGTTTTGGGTTATTTCTTGTGTTTCTTGGTTCGTTTTATTTCCCCTTGTTTATTTAAGAGCATTGCATGGTGTTTTAGTTCTTCCGTTTATTCTGTGTCATGTCCCTTTAAGCATGCTCCTGTTATTCCCTTTGTGTTAGCCACGCCCCCCTCTCTCTCTAGGCTGAGTTGTCAGAGCCTGGTGACTTCTAGATCAGCTGGTTAGAGCACACTATATAGATAGCCCAAACTAGAGAGAGGGTATTGGGAAAAACCTGAATGCACACATTCGATTATGAAATTGATAGTTAAAGAATGCTGCCCACAGTTTTGTGTCTATGAGGAGGGGCTAGCTCAAATAGTGGCATCGGCAGCTCGCAGTGGCATTTCCGGTGGGTAAGCAAACGACGAACTGGGACCGACAGAGGTAGCAATGGACTCAAAGACGGCGGAGGCTAGAGCTAGGCTGTTGAAAGTTCGTAGTGAGCTGGTTGGCATGGCGTCATTGTGGGGTTCAACTGTGGCGGGGTTGGAGATGACTGACAGTAGTGAGGGCGATGGACTTGCTAAGGAAGGGACAAGCAATGTGGATGTCGTGTTGGTGGCGGGTCGCAGCGGCTGTGCCGTGGGTGAGGTCGGCATGAAGGGGAGTTTGGATGGAAGTGTGGGTGGCACTTGGTGGTGGGTAGCAGGAGTTTAAGGTGATTGTTGTGTTTGCAGCCCCGACAGGTAAGGTTTTGCACCCGGTGTCACTCACTGCAGCGATTAGGGATCAGGTTGGGAGGGTGACTGATGGTAGGTGTTTGAGTGGTGGTAGGGTTCTTATTGTGGTGGGTAGTGTGGCATAAAGAGATTAGTTGTTGAAATTGGAGGTGTTGAATGGGGGTAAGGTGAAATGTCTGGTGCCGGCGAGTGCGGCGAAGGTGAGAGGGGTGATCACAGGTGTTCCGGTGGATCTGTCAATGGAGGAGCTAAAAGAGGTGGTGTCGGGAGGGGTTGTGTTTGATGCAAGACGGATGGACAGTAGGGCACTGGGGTTAGAGAAGGTGAGTCCCACGGTGTTGTTGGAGTTTGGAGGGCCGTTGCCGCGTAGGGTGCACTTAGGGTTTCTTAGCTATTTTGTGAGGGAATATGTGCCGCCGCCACTGAGGTGTTTTAATTGTCAGTGTATGGGGCATGTGGCAGATGTATGCAGAGGGCAGGGTAGGTGTGCTAGGTGTGGGGGTGCGCATGAGTATGGTAAGTGTGGGGTAGGGGCTAAGGTGAGGTGTTGTAATTGTGGTGGGGAGTACAGTGCTCCGTTTGAAGGGTGTGTGGTTCAGAAGAGGGTGGCAGAGGCACAGCGGGTTAAGGTGGTAGATGAGGTCACATATGCGGAAGCAGTGCGGAGAGTGGGGGGTCTTGGTGTGAATGTGCAGGTGGTGAAGGAACGGGTTGTAGGCCCGGTGTTGGAGGACGGCATGGGTACTCACAGTGTTGTATTGTCTGAGACGTGTAAACATGAGTGTGTGGTTGGTGAGGATTCGTTGGTGGTGGGCAGGGTTGAGTTTTTGGCGTTTCTGTGTGGTGTCGTGTCTGTAGTGGCGTTTCTGTGTGGTGAATATATGTAGTCAGGTTAAGGGAAGGAATGCTAGGATTGATGTTGTGGTGGGTGCTGCTAGGGAGTTTATGCGTATTACTGATGTCACGGGGGAAATGATTCATGAGCTTATGAAGGGGAAGAGAGCGGAGTAGGTAGTGGGTTGTGGGTGGGGGTGCTGGGGGTGGGTAGTGGGCTGTATTAATATTTCTTACGGTGGTGGGTGAGTTGGGTGGCCTTGATTTGGGTGGGCTGTGACCGGCCTCACACTCCGGTACAGTTGGTGGCTGTATATGCACCATAAGTCAGTTGCGATCCGCCATTAAACCAGAGAAGGGAGAAGGGAGAAGGGAGAAGAAGAAGAAGAGAGGGTGTTGGGCATTGCGTGTGTTGAACCTGTCGTGTGGCTCTAAGTTCTGTATCCAAAAACTACTACTGCTGGTACGTTTGTTTGGTTCTGGTTTCGCCATCGGTATATTCAGTACTTTTTGTTAGCTCAAGTGTCCGTGCCGCTTTAAGAGCACGTTATACCTTTGGTTTGGGTGTTGCTTGGTTTATGCCTTGTCCTTATCAGTTCCACCATGTTAAACTATTATGGAATACCACCATCATCCTGCTATCGGGTCTCCCTCTCTCAATTACCCACCACACCGTGACAATAAAACTATTTTGCTGTTGTAATATATGTGTGGCGGTCTGCAAGAATCCGTCGGATGTTGCGCCCACTCTTTCTTCAAAAAGATTAAATGCGTTTTCTGTCAATTTAGATTTTTTATGTTTTGAACAGTTTACACCCTAAACTTCATTTTAATGTACAAAACAAATCTAAGACATATTTATGGAAAACAGATCATTTCAATGGTTGCTGGACATGTTAGTTAGCAACATTTTCAAGCCATGTTAAATGGACAGCTAGAATATCACCTGCTCTTTTGAGTGCTGCAGCAAACTCAAACAACCGATCAACTTTTAAATAACTTGCATAGAAGATTTTAATGTAGCCTGGTAGTTAAACTGACATTTACCTTTACAACATGTTAATGAACAAAAGGATGTCCTCCATATGCTGCAGTCTAATTTATAAAATAGGTTCTGCCCATACAGCACAGTGCGTATCAGTTATAGAAATTCAAGAAGATAAAAAAAAGATATTACAGTATCAAAGTATCAATATATCCTATCCTGTAACTTGTAATGTTTTGTGCATTTAATATTATTTTACACTATAACAATGTGGTCTAGTATTTTTAATTGAATGCAATCAATCAATATCCTTTCCGGGAACAATCACCTTGTCGTGGTGGAGAGGTTCGTGTGTCCCTGTGACCTGAGGGTTGTGTTGTCTGGAGCTGCTTGGCAGGGTCTCCCATGGCAAAGTGGTCTCAGGTGAGGGGCCAGACAAAGAATGGTTCAAAAACCCCATGAGCAATCAAGGTAGAATAAGAATGACCCTGCTCAGAGGAAGCCCCGGGCCCCCGTCTGGAGCCAGGACGCTACGTTTGAGTTTACCCCGGTGGACGATTTTGGGAGGGGAAACTCTGACTGTTGTTTGTGCATATGCACCACACAGGAGTTTGGAGTATTCTGCTTTCTTGGAAACCTTGAATGGAGTCCTTCATGGGGTTGCAGTTGGGGATTCCATAGTTCTGCTGGGGGACTTCAACGCGCACGTGGGCAAAGATGGAGACACATGGAGATGCATGATTGGGAGGAACGGCCTCCCTGATCTAAACCAGAGTGTTTGTTCGTTGTTGGACTTCTGTGCTCTTCATGGATTTTCTATAAAGAACACCATGTTCAAACATAGGGATGCTTTTAATTGTACACTCTAAAAACAAAAGGTTCTAAATAGCACTAAAAGTGTTTCATGGCTTGTAATCATTGGGGAACCACTTTAAGTGCTATATAGCACCTATCTTTAAAAATTATGCTATGTAGAACCATAAGAGGCTCAATAAAACAGCTTAACCACCCCAAAGAACCGCTGAAGAACCGCTGAAGAACCAAACTGGGCTTAACAGGTTCTTTAAATAGTTAAGGTTCTATATAGCACCACTACTTCTCCAGAGGTTCTCCAGCGCTACTTCAGCGGTTTTATGAGGTGCTTAAGGTGCTCTATGGCAACTCTTATGGTTCTACATGGCACCAATTTTAAAGATATGTGCTATATAGCACTTAAAGTGGTTCCCCTATGATTACAAGCCATGAACCACTTTTAGTGCTATTTAGAACCTTTTGTTTTTAGAGTGGACTTGGTACCAGAGAACCCTAGGCCAAAGGTCAATGATTGATTTTATAATATTTTCTTCTGATCTGAGGCTGTATGTTTTCGACACTCGGGTGAAGAGCGAGGCGGAGCTGACAACCGGTCACCGATCATGGTGGTGAGTTGGGTCAGAGGGTGGGGGAAGACTCTGGACAGACCTGGTAAGCCCAAAAGTGTAGTGCGGGTAAATTGGGAATGTCTGGATGAGGTCCCTGTCCGACAAACTTTATTATTATTATTTTTTTATGTCATGATGGTCATGGGTTCTCTGACTTTCCCCGGGCCTCCTACATGAGGCAGCGCAAATTGGCATGGTGCTGCCTGGGATTTGGGTTAGATAAGTCAAATTATCTATCCTGCCAACAACTCCTTGTGTTCAGATTGTGCACCTGTAAATGAAATTGCAGAAGTATAGTCGGTGAAGGTAATCATCCTGTGCATGATCTGACTAAAGGCATCCCTGTTTGGTGAACACTGTAAAAACAAATTGGCAGCTAGGTGGTTGGGTGAAAAGCCCCTCGTCATCCCACAGATCTTGCCAAGGAGTTGCAGAGCTGCCAACAAGGCAGGATTTGTGGGAATTGGAAAGGAAGGAAAATTTTACATACAATGTACACATACAATGTACACTACAGTACATACATTGTTTTGTTACTAAATAATTTTCTAATTCCAGCAAACTCACTTGTCCATCGTCTGCTTTGCACTTTGTTTCAGAGGTACATTTGGAGGACTTCTTCCTGTTTTGTGAATGTATGAATAGCATTAATAGCTGATCCAAGTGTATATCCTGTAGATGAATTTCTTTTTTAAATGCACGGTCACTCACTGGAAACACATGAAGCCAGAAAGACCAAGTATGAGACCCAGAACAAATACTGTAATTCCTACAGCTATAATTATAACTGAGATTTTTTTCACTAAAAGAAAATACAGAAGATGGGAAGTAAAGAGCATGTTGTAATAAACAATACAAATAAACGTAGACATTGATTCAGTATTTCTCAAAAGCCAACATAGTTATACAATACATTAAAGTGTATTCACAGAAATATAATAGTTTAGGGTAACAAAACACCTATAATTTTGTATTGTAGTATTGAATATTAAACATCACCTTCTACAGTGATCGATATAGCTGTAGAGTTTGTATGTCCTAGTCCATTATCAGCCTCACAGTAATATTCTCCACTGTCCTCAGATCGGATGTTAGTGATGTTGTAACTCTGTCCTGATGCTTTTGATGAGGTTACGTTCTTCTTGTACCAGGTGTATTTGTATGCAGGTGGGTTGGCATCACTGCTGCAGGTCAGAGTCACTGAACTACCCTCTACTATTTCACCAGAGAGACTGATTGATACTGAGGTGTGTTTTGGGCCATCTAATAGAGAGTAAAATACAAGGCATAAGCAAAGCATTAGGGATGAATTATGAAACATGGACAATAATTTCTCTACATTAGTGCTTCACAAACCTCTGCTGGGACCCCTTCTTATCTCATACTGTTATTTTCGTCCTGAATTAGCTCAGCTAAATCAGGCAGCCAAGGGCTGTATAATTAACATGTTGATTTAGGTGTCCCCACTCTAGGATACATCTAATATATGGACTTGTTGAGTGAGGAGTGGGGGGAATCAATACACTACATGATCACAATGTAAGTTTTCAATAAAGCTTCAGTTTATCTGTGTAGTGTGGTGCTATTGATTAAATATCTGAACGTTAGGTGTACTTACATTGAACATTCACAAAAACAGGTGAAGAGCTAAGATGTCCATATTTATTTTCAGCCTCACAGTAATATACTCCACTGTCCTCATATCTGATGTTAGTGATGCTGTAACTCTGTCCTGATGCTTTTGGTGAGGTTACATTCTTCTTGTACCAGGTGTATTTGTTCACAGGTGGGTTGGCATCACTACTGCAGGTCAGAGTCACTGAACTGCCCTCTACTGTTTCACCAGAGGGATTGACTGATACTGAGGTGCTTTTTGGGCCATCTAAAGGATAATATGTTACAATACAGAGTTTTTAAATAGAGTTTTACATAAAAGCCTATAATTGAGAGAAAATAATAAAGGTTGTTTAAATAAAATAGCAGATTGTGTGCTTACAATGTACATACACAAACATAGGAATATATACACTCTTAAACCAATCAATTTAAGTTTTAACTAAGGTGTCTTGAGAGAATCAATTTTGGATCTAGTAAGAACTATTATATTAAGGATCTATACAGAAGATTTTCAGCAAAGGTGTTTTAGAGATCCATAATTGGCATAACTTGTACCCCAAAAAATGGTTTATGAAGGAATTGTTTATGGTTCTTCATGGCAGTTTATCAAAAATGGGTCTTTAAGAAACATTTAAAAACATGTTTTTATGTTCTTAGAAGAACCAATATAAGATGTTTCTTGTGAGATCTGGTATTGGTTCTAGGTAGATCTTATTTTTGATTAAAATATCTCATATACCAGTAGGTTCCTAGCAGAACATTTTATTTGGGTTTTTCTCAGATCATTTATTGGTTCGAGGAAGACCTTAATTTCAATGGTTCTACTGAGATCCAATATTGGTTCATAACACAACCTTTCATAAAGGCTTCACATTAGAACTCATATTGGTTGTTAAGAGATCTCAGTGTGCTTACCCATAGATGTCTTAACAGTTCTGAATCAAACCTAAATGTAATGGTTCCCCATATTTCTATTGGTTCTCAGGACATTTCATTGTCAGTGGTTCTTTATGAATCTTAAATATTTATTTTGATGGAAACCTATGTAATTATTATTGGTAAGTCCCATATTGATTATTGAGAGAACTTTTAGAAAATAAAATATATAAGTCTATGAACCCTGTCAATTACTTATATTGTCACACTTAGTTGTTGGTAGTGTAGAGGAGAGGAACGGAGAACAGACCAGGAAGGAGCTTTTTATGATGTTTATTTACCATAAGACATTGGAACACTTGGGTGAGGACTACTGACATACAATGTGGAATAAATAGCAGCTGCATTTCGGTATCTAATCAGCTACGATGCTCTACGTGGCATCGGACGCGATACTAAGTAGAAAGAGCGATGGGTTGCTCATGCTATACAAATATACATCCTGTACGACAATCAAAAATGTCCGTCAGCTAATCCACACACACACAGATATAATAGTGCTCCACACGTCCTTCTCTCCTCTAAAAGGAGGTAAACTCACAATAATGCACGTCGACCATTCTAGGCAGGTAGATTAATCCAGAAGAATAGGTCAAACCAGTACTTGTAAACTTGATAATCAAAGGCTCAGTAAGTGCTACGAATAGACAACAATACCTCACAATGAGTAAGAGAATCAAGAGTGTTTATATACTGTCAGGTAGGTGCACAGGTGTCAGTACTCAGGTGATTGGGGCCGGGCTATGGAGATGCGTTCATGAACAGTGAGTTCTTGTGGGATACCGTTCTGAGATGTTGGGTTGATAGGCAACAGGGAGTGTGTAGATGTTACAGAATCCCCCCCCCCCCCCCCGGGCGGCTCCAGAAGCCTGAGAGGGCAGAGT
>JACXGM010041480.1:0-10044 GCA_016801145.1 Umbra pygmaea
GAGAGAGAGAGAGAGAGAGAGAGAGAGAGGACAATGACGGACGCTCATTCAGGGCAGATGAGTGTTCAGCGTATTTAAAACTCCAGCTTTGTGAGAATTCTTTTAAAACATTGCTGTTAAAGAATGTTAGCTTGATGTCATACGAAGACTAACACTGGCCCTCAAGACTAACGCACAGAAACACAGTAAACAGGAATAATTAACGACCAAGCAAACACAACCATAGGGAATATATTTATGAATCATTGGGGAGATGATTATCAGCTGAGTATGGTGGACAAGTTGGGATGGTATTTACGATATTTGCCGATACGAGTACCGATACAAGTATTTTTAATAACTATGCCATATGTTACATTTAACAAGCTAAAATCTGCTATTTCTTAGATTTTGATCAGCCAATATAAATATAGAAAAGTAAATGTTCCTACATATCCAGAAGAACATCATTTACATTGCAGGTCAAGAATGTGTAATATTTATTACAAATGTCAATAGTTTACGTCTCCTTCCCTAATTAGCTAAAATGAGAGAAACACGTTTGTGCAATATCCGCATGTTTGTGTTCGCATTTGCACTAAGCATTGCAGACTTTTAGTATAAGATGAGAATGTCTGTTTTAAGTGAATTTCTCCAAACAGGGATAATGACCTAATCATATAATATTCTGTTAAGGTATTTTGTTTTATTTTAATCGGTACACAATTATAGCTGTACTATCACTGTAATCTATTGAACAAAATATAAATAGGCTACAGCCTACATCGTATTTCCTTTAAGTTATATTTCTTAATGTTAGTTTGTTCAGAACTTCTACTATTTTGTTTACCCAGAAGTGTTGCAAACCGACATGTCTTTTCTTCCCGAAGGTTTATCATGCGATGCTACAGGGCCCACCGCCGTTCCGCCGCGAATATACTGAATATTCCGCGATCCGTCGGAGGCAAACGCTTTTCTTGAGCGATCTGTCGCCGCTTATTGTATATATATAATTTGAATATTTATATATTTTTTGCATTCAGTTTACTAAGATCGATTGATCAAACCAGACATATTCACATTTGGCATTTTAATTCCACATTTCAAAGTAACTTGGATTTACAAGCCATATTTAACAATATAATAACAGTTAAGCACGCACTGTGAAGTAATGAAAAAAGCTAATGTTAAAAACACTGTAAGTACATTTTTGGTACCAGTTAATGTGCAAGATATCAAGTATTAGGTGTGACTACAAGTACACATAGTACACATGACCAATGGGGAACAAATACAATTAACAGTAGAAATCAGGCTGTAGAGAACACAGCTAATCAGAATGTCTGGAGTGGTTGTGGTCTGCATGGCGTAGTGGGCTAAGAATTGCAGGACAGTCTCTAGGTCATGACAAGTGGTTCATGACAAGTGGTTCTCTATTGTTCCCCAAGCTCCAGAATGAGGCAGCACAAATTGGAATATCTTCAGTGATTCCTCATGCCCTTGTATAAAGGACCAACAACCCTACCATCCCATCTGTCGAAGGAGCTTCCCTCAAGGCAGGGTCACAGGGAATTGGGAGGAAAAAAGTAACTTCCACAGTGAACAGTGTGGATTGGGTGTGGTTTGACTTCAGACTTCTTCAGGGGTCTTGATGTTACTCACTACAGGATACAGAAAGGGTTCCAGTTGTCAGTGATGCTGGGGTGTTAGTATTCAGACTACTAACACCGCAGCATCACTGACAACTGGAACTTCTTCTTCTTACTTTATCCTGTAGTGAGTACCACTAACACCCCAGCATCACTGACAACTACTAGGCTTAAGGGGTCAGATGGTCCCTCAGCTGTGCGGCGCCTTTATGGTCAAATGCTCCTTCCGTGTAACGGGCAACATTAACCTGGACCGCCTCAGTGGCATCCTGGGATGCGGGTTCTTCCGGATAGCTCCTGTAGAAAATACAGATCTGTCATTCAATTTGAAATGGCATAAGGCCATAGACATCTACTTAAATATAAAAAAATCCAACTTACTTTGAACAACGGTCTTCAGGAACATGTCTCTAAAACATGCTTTATCCATTACACCAGTCCAGGTTGTATTAATGGAAAGGCAATTAGAGGAGATACTCTGAAGCCTTAGCCACACTGTTGTTTTTAGGTCCCTCTCACATTTGATTGCCAAAAGCTGAAAATCCAAAAAAGTGTTACAAATTACATTTCCCTGAAGCTTCTCATACAGAAATATAAAATATGACAGGCTGTGGATTTAGACTGTAGAATATGCAATGTACTAGTGCTGGGCGGTATACCAGTTCACACCAAATACAGTATATTATTATTATGATATGAATTTTTAATATACAGTACTGCCATACCGGTGTATTTGAATACACAACGTCCGGAATGCTGCGACACTGTTTCAGATCGGACCCTTTTCAATGTTGCGCTTCAAAACACGCACGTCGCAACTGCGAGGCTTGGTGAGGGTAAACAGTAGTGCTCCGGTGTTACGTTATGGTAAACATGATGACAGAGAAGAACTTCTGTCAAAAAGGAGCCCCGTCTGTTGATTGGAGGTTATTTGGTTTTAAAAAATCTGACGTTGACCAAACAACCATTATACAAGTGTTGTCAGGCTAAAGTTGTCGCGGGAGGCGGCAACACAAGCAATTCGCTCCACCACCTAGCTGCAAGCACGTCTTGGAATATCAACAATATGTAACGTTAAGGTCAGCTCATTCTGATTCCTGTAAACAGCATCATTTTCTTGGGCCATGCAAACCTGTATTACTAGTAGTGTGGAATTATTCTAAAATATTCACTCATCATGACAGTAAAATAGACCATCCTAAGTCAATCTACTGCAATAATTCCTCCCTCAACCAGTAGAAAATGCTGGGAACACCTGATTATGCATGGAAAAAGAAATACCGTCATAAACCGTGAAACCGGTAAAACTTTGAAAATACCGTGATATGCATTTTGGTCGTACCGCCCAGCACTACAATCTTAATTTTACTTTTTAGATTACCCTACGCCGTTAAACAAAATCAGCACACTTATAAATCGTTCCTGGAGCTCCTGCCTCAAACTGTTGTCAAATCTTTTCATGTGTCTAGGGGGAGTAACAGATCCCCTAGGGTACCTACAACAGACATTTTGTTGTCCATGCTATGCACATCACCACCAAACTCTCCAAGATATCACAACATTAGGGTTTGATCTCCACCTAGAGGGGTTTCCAGAATAAAAAAATAAAGCAATCAGTCCCTGTACCTCAACTACTAAACTATGACATTTACATCTACTAGATGTACAGCATTTACTTCTACTAGATGTACAGCATTTACATCTACTAGATGTACAGCATTTACATCTACTAGATGTACAGGTGAGCCCAGTTGGAATTTAACAGACACCCACAAGATGTTGCCCAGTGCGAACAAATGTCTTCAACATTTTCTCAATTTTCTTCATCTGTTCTTGAGCTAAGCAGTTGTCATCCAAAGCTACAAATTGAAAGCAATATGCCAATTCTGGTCCTACATCACAGAAAATACAAATAAATAAAAAAGACACGAGTGGATGTTCTCACCTGCTCATGCATCACAATCCTTCAGGGCTTTTTTTTACTCATCAGGGCTTGTTTTTATATTAGAGTCTCTGGAAAGCTACATAAAAAATAATAAGCATTATTTTCAATAATACTACTACAACACTGGACAACAAGACAAACATAGTATATACCTTCATAGGTGAAAACGTCATGCAGTACACAAGATGCCAGTGGAGTCCGCAGAGCATTGATTGAGCAATGAGTTTCTCCTATTGATAATCACTAATATGTAAAAAGATGTTTGAAGTTATTGTATACATTTACTCAGTCCAATACATTAAATGTAAAATTTTGTTTTTGATTAAGGCAACATACTACATACCTCGAGCCATCACCCATGTGCTGCCATGGTGAAAATGCAGCTGGGGAGAAAACATAACAGCTTTAATTTCACTACAGAGTATGGCATATTCAGTAATTAAGCAACAATTAAAATGTGAAAGGCTAAGGGACTGTACTGCACACTTCTATATCTTTCATCCATGCGCTGATGAGGCGTACACAATGGTATTGCATCCTAAATGCAAGCAATATTTACCAAGAAACAAAAATGCATTGTCACAAATATCATCCCTTACTTGTACTCAGACTTTTGGCTCTGCGAAGTGGCGTCTGGATTAAAGTCTGGATTAAAGTCTGGATTAAAGTCTGGATTAAAGTCTGGATTAAAGTCTGGATTAAAGTCTGGATTAAAGTCTGGATTAAAGTCTGGATTAAAGTCTGGATTAAAGTCTGGATTAAAGTCTGGATTAAAGGGGAAAGATCTAGTTCTGAGGAGGAGGAAATAAACATATGAAAATTGAACAAAGAGTAAAGATTAGTAGCAGACTAAAGCATCACACCAATTCATTTTACATACCAGGTTATAAGTATACCGGTCTCAACATCTTCCTGGTTATATGGTTGTACTTTCTCAAAATCTGCAATTACAACAAGTAAAATATGCAGCGGCAATTTCCGTCTTTCCCCTCAATATCTTTCAATATTCTTCAGCCCAGCAACTACACATTGTTGACTAACGATGCATTTATCTTTCAATCAAAATGCTTAAAACGATGTTCTAACAGTAGTTATCTCGGGTCAAGATGAATGTTTAGGGTCTGGTCAAGGTATATCTGAAAGACAATGTCAACAAACAGCCTTGTTAACATTAGGAATATAGCTATACTATAGCTGGGGGAAAAAAACTGATCAGACAAACGAGGAAGAGTAAAATTGTTTGAGAAACAAAAGTATTAAATAACTTTGGTGATTCAAGTGAATACGGCATTGTCCTCATACATAAATAAAAAGTACTGTATAGCTGTTCAGAGAAATAAAACGTGTCATAATTGTCATACTAGTCGCTTGCGTTAGTTAAGAATGGCATACTGTTATACTGTTATACTGAACTGGGCTAGCCTAGCAGCATGCTTGTTCGGACAAAGAAAATTATTAAAACAATCATTATTCTGTATTGTTAGAAAACAACAAAGTTAAACTGATCATGCTTTCTATTTGTTATTATTTGCAATGCTTGGCTATAAGTTAAGTTGTTCCGCAACTTTAGTTACATTTACTGTACGTTAATTCGACTGACCAAAACTACTATAGCTAAAACACATACACTCGTCGAATTCTTAGGCTAGAACACATAGACATTAGGCCTATAGACGATGAACATAACATTGCGTTACACAAAAAAGTAACTATGTACTTACTTAAACGAGTGTAGTAGATAACTACCTTTCGACAAGAGTTTTCTCGAATCCCGAAAAACATATTTTGCTGCGTTTTGCTTACATGGACAATGGATGTATTACGAGAACATGAACCTACACACGGAAACAGCTTCCGGTTCAGGTATTTTTTAGGTAACTGCGTCACCGATCCCCGGTGAAGGTAGCACTCGCTGTTGCTCATTATTCCAGGTCGCAATTGCAAATGAATTCCTTATACCTGTTTTTAAATAAAGTTGCAAAAAAAAATGAAAGACATCATTAGGAAATTTCATTGAATAGCAGATACACAAAATATTTTAAAAAATCTGTCAGTACAAGTACAACGAGAATAAAAGCAACTCCTTTCCTTGTGCCAACGGCTATATATAACATGGAATTAAATAAGTAGTGTAAAAAAGATAGAGCGGGGTAATCCACCTTCCTGAGATGGTATATATATATTAGAAAATAAATGTATATATACAGTGTGATATATATAGGCTATTGTGTGTTATTTTTATTTAATTTCAACTTTATTTAACCAGGTAAATCGATTGAGAACATGTTCTCATTTGCAATCACGACCTGGCCAAGATAAGGCACAAGTGCAAGGCGACATGAAGTTACACAGAGTACAAACATACAAGTATAATACAGTTACACATATAGCCTAAACAGTATTCGGTTCAAATAAAAACTGTACATTCAGTGCAAATATGGTGTAAAATCGAGAGGTATGTTATATGGAATGTAAAGTGGCAGTACAAGATAATTAGCTAAATACTATAGGTAACGTAATGAACATGGCTGAAAATTGAAATGTGCAAATTATACAAAGACAGCGGTGCAGTTCAACATGTACAATATGCGTTAAGGCTTTGTTGAGTGTGCAAGGCATAAACAGGCAACGAGAGGGGGTAGTCAGCACATTATTTAAGTATTATTGCACATTAGGAATTTCCCAAACAGTAATGGTCATGTTCAATAAATATTAGATATTTTACTAGGCAATATTCCTAATGTAATGCAGAATGAAATACTCACTTTCTATCAAACCACGCCTCTAGAAACATAAAATGCAACATTTTCTGACAAGTGACAAATGTTAATTTTCAAGGGTCCATGCATCATACAATTTTGGGCAATGATGTCATTCGTGAAAAATCTATGTAATCAATCAGAATCTATTTTAAAATATATAATAGCAAAATAATTGTTTACATATAGCTAGCTTATATTGTGATTGCCAAATCGCTTCCAAGTTTCAAAGTCCTTTAAATTTAATTTCCATAATGCTAAACAAGGCTGGCAGATCGATTTAGAGATGACAGAAATCATTGTATTTAAAAGCAGCTTGCCACCAGCTGGCCGCTGTCCATTACACGGAGGCAACCGCAAGAGAAAATGAAGCAGTTGGCCCGCCGGCGGTTAGCCAGCGGCATCTCGCAAGAAATGGTAGTGACATATTCGGCTGCAAACGCTTTCTCCCCGCCGGCGGGACGCCCCTATAGAAGACAGCTTACAGCCGGTGGCAAAACGAAGCCATGCCGATATTTTTGGCTATCTGGGAGGCTACTATTCCCTCTCTGGCACTTTAAGAAAACAACTATGACCATCTATGGCTACTCTGCGCAGCGTAACGCTCTTAAATGTGAAAGAAGTAACAGCTTGGAGTATCGGGCCTTTTTCACAAGTACAACTACGAGTACTTATGCCCAGTATCGGGCCCATCTCTATTAACAAGACAAACAGACAATCCATTGGTTGATGATGAGGTAATGGTATTAGCAGTCTGGGTGAAAACAGAAGCATAAAACAGACATAGGGCCCTATCTTACACCCAGCGCAATTGACTTTTTACACAAACGCATGTATCATTCCTATCTTGCACCCGACGCATATGGGACTTTTCCTTCCACAGACGCGCGTCGGTAAATTAGGGAATTAACTTACGTTCTTTGGGCGGTTCAGCGAAGAGGCGTGTTCCGGCGCAAAAGTTCCCTGGTGCTATCTTGCAGTTCCCGAAAACAATTCCGCCAATGACCAGGAAGAACCTGGTTAAAAGTTAGTGGCGTGTTATTCATATGCTATTTTAAGGGTGCATGCTTAACCATAATGTAGCATGTGCACAACGCACATACACTTTGCTTCTCTCATCTACACAAATGCAGCAGTTCTTTATTATTGCAATACATAATTAGAAGGAAAATATTACCACACAAGGGAAATTATTGTGATGACACAATTTATTATGCCAGCAAGTGTGTGAAATGCTGTTTAATCGAAAACACACACAAACACGCAGTGTTTTGAACGAACATTCGGCACATTTGAACGAACATTCGGCACACTAAAAATGCGCATCAGGTGTTTGGATAAGGTACACTACTCAAGTCACAGCATTCTTTGTGGCTTGTTGGTTTTATGCAACATTTCCATGAATCATGGATGTGTTGATGACATAAATGAGGAAATATTAGAGGACTTAAGGAGACGTTGAAATGCGTTTTCCGTTGCCACAACCCAAATGCCCAGAAATGCAGAACGGGAGAGGAGAGCTTATTTGACAGAAGAGTGAGGTAAGCAAAGTAATCTCGGTCTAATGTTAGACTACATTTCAAAAATATTACCATGCATTCATAACCTCGTGATTCAGTGAGAGTGAGTCCAAAACATCGGAAAGTATGTCTTGTGACATTTCTTTATTTACATTTTGTAAAAAGAAAAATCAATAGCAATCCGCCGTTATAATAGCAATCTGCCATGGAACAAGCGCTCCTGCTCTTAAAGGGAATGTGAGATGACGCTCTGATTGATTTATTGCACGTTACGTCCAAACCACACCTATGACTAATGAAGCTACTGTAAACCTACTCATTTTAGATTTGCGTCGGGCGCAAGAGTCATTTATCCTGCTGGTAAAATAGCAACAGGGACCCTCCCACAATGTAACTTGCGTTTCGCGTCTAATACTTGCGTTTCAGATCTTTAAAATAGGGCCCATAGAGTCGATAGGGAAGGAGCCACCGACTCATGCTCCGTCACGTGAGAGGGACTTGGGCAAGCAGGAGGCCTAGCTTGAAATTACTTTTAGTTCTCTACAAAATAATTCAGGCCACCATGTCTATTTATCAATATAAAACCTGTTAGGAACAATGCTGAAAGACGTCCTTTAGCTAATTTTATACTTATCTCCAGATGGATGTGCTGTCACTACTCTTTTCTTGATGTCATCTGAGATCCTATTTCCTCTCGACCCGGTGTTTGACTTTCACCTGTATGGTAACATCAAACGGACCATGTTTCATCTCTACAGTATATAAGCATGATGTGTTTTACATTCACATATATGGTAACACCAAACTGACCAACTATTGCCTGAAGACTCTCCCTTTGACTGGTTCATTTTGTAAAGAATTATTTACCCACCGGATTCAACTTGCCTACATGATTTTTACTAATGCAACTTGGAGTTACGAGTCCTGTTACAGTACTAGCTACATCATGCTCGTATTTATTCTAAACACATGGTAGAATCAATGTAGTTTGGTACAGGAGACCTTTCCTATTGAGCGTGTCCGTGCTCTCTTCCTTCCTTCCGTACAGGATACGTGAAACAGGAAGTTTCTGTTGATTTATTGGGACTTGAGCCACAGGTTATTGGTCCACTACAAATTCCATGCTTTGTTGTGTCCAACAATGCCATAGCATTCATTCCCTAGCATAAAATATCTTTGGCTGTGCTAGACCCTAGCATTCCCTAGCATAGAATATTTTTGACCTTTCTAGATCCTAGTATTCCCTAACATAATATATCTTTGACCTAGTATTCTCTAACATACAATATCTTTGACCTTACTAGATCCTAGTATTCCCTAACATAGAATATCTTTGACCTTACTAGATCCTAGTATTCCCTAGCATAGAATATCTTTGACCTTACTAGAGCCTAGTATTCTCTAACAGAATATCTTTGACCTTACTAGACCCTAGCATTCCCTAGCATAGAATATCTTTGACCTTACTAGATCCTAGTATTCTCTAACATAGAATATCTTTGACCTTACTAGACCCTAGCATTCCCTAGCATTGAATATCGTTGACCTTACTAGATGCTAGTATTCCCTAGCATTGAATATTGTTGACCTTACTAGATCCTAGTGTTCCCTAACATTGAATATCTTTGACCTTCCTAGATCCTAGTATTCCCTAGCATAGAATATCTTTGACCTTACTAGAGCCTAGTATTCTCTAACATAGAATATATTTGACCTTACTAGATCCTAGTATTCCCTAGCATTGAATATCTTTGACCTTACTAGATCCTAGTATTCCCTAGCATAGAATATCTTTGACCTTACTAGAGCCTAGTATTCTCTAACATAGAATATCTTTGACCTTACTAGATCCTAGTATTCTCTAACATAGAATATCTTTGACCTTACTAGATCCTAGTATTCCCTAGCATAGAATATCTTTGACCTTACTAGATCCTAGTATTCCCTAGCATAGAATATCTTTGACCTTACTAGAGCCTAGTATTCTCTAACATAGAATATCTTTGACCTTACTAGATGCTAGTATTCCCTAGCATTGAATATCTTTGACCTTACTAGATCCTAGTGTTCCCTAACATTGAATATCTTTGACCTTACTAGATGCTAGTATTGCCTAGCATTGAATATCTTTGACCTTACTAGATCCTAGTATTCCCTAGCATTGAATATCTTTGACCTTACTAGATCCTAGT
>JACXGM010041482.1:0-10044 GCA_016801145.1 Umbra pygmaea
TGGACGTCCACCTGACTCTACTGGACGTCCACCTGACTCTACTGGACGTCCACCTGACTCTACTGGACGTCCACCTGACTCTACTGGACGTCCACCTGACTCTACTGGACGTCCACCTGACTCTACTGGACGTCCACCTGACTCTACTGGACGTCCACCTGACTCTACTGGACGTCCACCTGACTCTACTGGACGTCCATGTGCGCAGTGTTGTCAGATCTCTAATAATGCAAGGGAAATAGGTTAACTTAAAACAACACAATACTACTGTATGTGGGTATGTTTTTGGATAAAATTTACCTTCTGGTGTAATTCCATAACTACTGACAACATTTCTCTTATTCTAAATAAAAATGTCCTTCAGAGCATTTACTTGCAGAAAATTACATCTGGTCAAAATAAGACAAAACAAGAAATAAGTTTATATTGATTTTTAAACAACACAATACTAATGTTAACTTATGAAGAGTTCAAAATTATTATTTGGTGAAATAATAATAACTATATTATAAATAATAATAAATAAAATAATAATAATACTAATAGGCTAACATGCATCTTGGCATGCTCTCCATCAGCCTTTCACATTGATGTTGGGTGAATTTATGCCACTCCTGGCACAAATATTCAAGAAGCTCGGCTTTGATTGATGGCTTGTGACCATCAGTCTTCCTCTTGATTACATTCCAGAGGTTTTCAATGGGGTTCATTGAAGAAATATTGCAGTGATCTCCTAATCTTTTCCAAAACTGTATATACAGTATATAGATACATACAGTATATCTATACTACCAGTCAAGTTTTAAGAACTTCCAGGAGTTTAAAATTGTGTTAAGAAATTGATACGATGACATTAAAGGTGGCATTCAATTGATCAGAAATTAATCGATCATGATAATTATGGATGTGCTAAAAGATTTCATCATTAGGACACTGAATTATTGGCTGCTAAATATATTTGGCTTTGCCGTTGCATCTGAATAATGAATTATAAATCAATAATTTCTAACCATGAAAGACAATTGCAACATTAGTAAAATGTTGGATATAGGTAATTTTTCAATAGTAAAACCAGAGACAATTATGATTTTCAGTAGTCTAAAAAAAAAAAATTCTGCTATATCTACCGTATAACACTTTAGATACTGTATCAATATAACACTTACAGCATTAATATGGATATTGCATTATATTAGTGAAATAACTCATTTGGCACAATGCCTGAAACAAAGTATTACAGAGCAGCAGAGGCTGCCAAAATACAATCAAAAGACAGACAGCACATTTGCCTCCCCTTTCATACCATATTTATTTAGGCGCAGCTATAAAGCAGTGTTTGAACTAGAGCTGAACTGTATTGAAGCTTCCGAGGAACAGCAGTGGAAGCTTTCAAGGATGCCACTGTGGGTGGTGCGTGACGTGGCGACTGAAGTGTTCAGAAGTGCATTTCGCATTGTGTGTCTGGGAAAAGGGCGCGCTCACTCACCCATCCAGTCTCACGTCCGGCAGACTCCTGTTGAGGGCAATCATGTCGCTGGCCATCAGGTTGAACTGGTTAATCTTAAAGAGCTCCTTCATTTTCTCCTGTTCGTCTTTCGGGATAACGACTGCCTTTCCCATCTCCCCTGGGCCCTCGTGAGCCCGCGATATGACAGCTGAAAAAACAACCGTTACAAATGTTATACATCATTTTTTTGGCAGGAGAAAGTTCAGCTTCCAAAGAAGAAGAAATATGTGAATCTAAGTACAGCTGATTAATTAAATCACATTTATTATTAAAGTGCAGTACTGTGGAAAGTGAATTAAGTTAAAATGAACTGCAAGCAAATTAGACAAGATTGTCTAACCGAGTAAGGCTGCCATTAGATCTGGGTAATATGTAATATGCTCACATCATCAGGCTTTGTACAGTGAGGTTATAAGGTCCCTGCTCACTAATTACATGCTCATCCATCTGACACTGATTCAAACACACCAAGCATTCTGGATCAAAATACCAGGCCACAATTCTTATCATTTACAGAACTCTCTCCATCTCCCTCTTGAGAAAATCAGATGTACCTGTAACACTCACCACTGCGGCCTATATGCACTAGTAGGCTGGCGCTCACTACATATTCGATGCCTGGCCCACTGGTAGCACCTCATCTACAGAAAACTTCTACGCAAAACCCCTCTGTACCTAAACTCTATTCTCACCATTGCCTTAAACACTCGTAACCTGCGGTCGAGCAGGTACATCTCCCTGGTTACCCCAAAATCCCGTACCTTCTTTAACCAAAACTCCTTCCAGTGCCCAGCAGCTAACAACTGGAATCACGAGCATCAGATCTTCTGTCTGATCACTGCACATGTTGACCCTTCCTTCTCACATGCACACTCCATTTGCCCATTCACCTATTGCCTTAGTTATGCTCCATGATCTGTAGAACATCTTATTTATTGTTCATCATTTGCACAATATCCATTTGCACAGATATTACTTAAGTGTTAATTATTCCATAGTGTTTTTTGCCTTGACACTTTAAATACTAATCAATCTACCACTCTAATTCAGACTTCTGTTCATACATGTACATACACCATTTACTCTGATTATATTTTCTCCCTTATGTAATTCATGTGTAACTTCATGTCTTCAGGCACCGTTGCTTTAATCTTTGCCAGGTCGCCGTTTTAAATGAGAAACTGTTCTCAACGTGCCCACCTGGTTAAATAAAGGTTAAGTAAAATAAATAAACCCCTTGATAAATGTTAATGGGAAAATAGTGAGAACATCTGAACCCTGTTCAGGAATATCAGACCATATATCTGTTCTCTCAGCATCATTGAAAACAAATTAAAGATCTGGGAACAGTGGCCCCATCCCAAGCTGCCTGTGCTACACAGCACTTCACACGACTCCACAAGATCTCCAAAAGTAAATAATCTCCAGTGGATTAGATCGCCGCCCTTCAAATATCTATTAAAGTGAGTGATTTCCACGGGGTATCATTCACATTTGAGCAGTGGCCCAATTATTCCCATGTAGCATCACAAATGACACACTATTCCCTTCATGGTGTGCCTGTTGTGGGTCTTTGTGAAAAGCAATGCAGTGTCTAGTAAAGTGGATGTTATTTGGGAAGGTGAGTCTCTGATGTGATGGAAGATCTTTTCAGCGGTGACATTCTCCATTAGAACATTGGCTTAAACCTGATAGGCTTGTGGTCAGAGCTGAGAGGGATTAATGCCTGGACTGTCCATCAAACACATGCTCTCCCAAAGCCTGCCAGATCATCCACCTTAACACACAACATGTCCATTGTTGCCATAATAGCTGATAGTTGAACAGTACATTTCCCAGCCATGTTTTCTACCCTGTGTCTATAATTTATATAGATCAACAACCATTTTGTGTATCATTGGTTGAGTTATTTTCCCATTGTGATGGGTGACAAAGGGCTTACTTGCCCCTTGACAAATTATCTGCACTTTTGCTAATTTTTCATAGTTTACAGTTTGATTCTTGACGTAAGTTAACAATTTACTGATTATACCATCTTTAACAGAAATTTTTGCAACCAAAAGCTTTGTGTAGTTGTTGATTTGTCTCTCGCAATACTTCCTTTATGATGAACTGCTTAAACTCTGCACTGTGACAGTTTAATGGGTGCCTTTTTACCAACTGCGAGTTTCAACTCTTTCCAAAGATGTTTGATGGGATTTAGATCAGGCCTTAAAAAACAATTACTTCTCATCCATTCTTGGGTGCATTTTGAGGTATGTTTTGGGTCATTATCCTGCAGGAAAACCCATGACCTGCGACTGATACACTGCTTTCTGACACTCTGCTGTACGCTTCGCTCTAAAATGCCTTGATAGTATCCTGATTGTATCTTGCCCAACACATTCAAGGGACCAAGTACCAGCAAAGCAACCCCAAAACATTCCTGAGCCTCCTCTGTTTTTGGTAAGGATGGTGATCATTTCTTTTGAAAGCTTCATTTTTCTCTCCTATAAACATTGAGTTATGATTGTCCAAAAAGCTCTACTTATGATTAGTCTGTCCAAAGAACTGTTGCTTGTCCACATGCATTTTGGAAAACTCCAGTCAGGATTTTTGGTGTTTCCTTCTTAGAAGTGGGGTCTTACCCTTTTTATTCAGACAGCCAGGTCCGTATTAAGACTTCAAGGTGCCCCTGGGCAACAGTGGCTCAAGTGCCCCCCCCCCCACAACACCACAGCCCATTGCACCAAACCTACATAACATTATAAGAAATTTTTATACCAATTTAGAAGTCACTGACAGCAATGCGAACATACAGTTAACAAAGATTTCCAAACTTTAAATAGGCTAACAAAAAGGGATTATGGTCATTATTGATTAAAATGGATCTACATACATGACTATACGGCCGGAGACCACAATCACACACAGTGGTTAAATAATCATGCACATAATCACAAAACTGCAAGTGATAAACAAATCATAGACCCGCCTCCACTTTTTCAGCACCATGTTTGCAACCTTTTTAAAATTACTAACAATTTAAGATGGCCACCATATAAAGCAATTTGGTCCAATCACGTATACAATGTTATTAACGTAAACAATGTTATGTATCAGGCTACTATTAAGATCGTAGAAAACCATCTGTAACAGGTTTAGAGTATTATTCTAACGTATCTCTTTTACCACTCACCTCAACATCAACCCTACTTTCCCCTCACCTCCCTCTGACCGTCATCTGTCTGTGGCTCAGACACACTCTGCTGAAATAGGTCAAATAAGACAGTCAGTGTCAGACACTGTGGACAATAGCTACCAATTAGCAGTTCAGATGTATTCATGCTTGTTGGTCTGATGTAAGAGCACTTAGAAAGTGCACTGATCTGTATTTTGGAAAAAGTTAAATGGACTTAATACAAGATATCTAAATAACTAAAGAACAACAGATTGTAGCTCAGCATTCTAAACAACTGTTTAAAAAGGTTTAGAGGGGTCTTAATCTATACTATGCATCTCACAGATACACACACAGTTGCCATTTCCAGAGAAGTTCAGATCTACAGTATCTACAGGGTTATTGATCATGTAGTGCAGAATATGTACTGATGTATCTTAGACTTTCAGTTTAATGATTCATAATGGCTCCAGAAACGTATCTTTATGCAAATACATTTCTAATTCTTCCGCTTAGAGCTAGCCATTGCAAATGGCTGAAAATTGTGAGAAAGAACAAATTACTAAATCAAAAAATCACGCTAGTTACCGCCACCAAAGTCATGTGGGCTGGTTGCAGTACCACATTAGCTGCCTTTGCACTGTCTACTGGAATAATCTGGTCGAAATTAAAGTTTTCATTATTGGCTCAAGTATAGCTGTCTAACCAGCTGATATTTACCATCCATGTCCATCCTCTTCTTTTGCGCTGAAGTCAAATTCTAGGCTACTGTAGTATAAAAGGTAAAGCATGGAATGGTTTTCTGAACAAATGGCTTTTTCTATAGAACACGAGTGGAATGGATTTACAGCGGAGGCACGGACAGTCAGTCACTGAGACCCTTTTGGTGGGATTAGTAGTTACTATGAGTGCGGTGCTTGCTTTGAGTCTTAAAAAAAACATTGGTTGTTGGTGCCCGTTAGTTGTAGTATCCCTGGGGACTCGCCCAGCTGCCCATATGGTTTATCTGCCCACGCAGACAGCGACGGATAATGCAACTTCAAACTGTTTCAGCTTGAGCATCAGTCACATCTGTTTTGAAGTTTTCTTTGGTGCTTTCTCCACCGTTCAAACAATCAGCTTCATTTCTGGGTCAATTTTCCTCTTGCAACCACGTCCAGTGATGCTGCCTTCAGTGTCATGGGCCTTGAACGTCTCTACAAAATGTTCTCAACAGGAACATTAAGCGGTTAAGGCTTGGGCCTTTATGCCTTTACATTGACCATGCTTGGTAATTACCTTCTTTCTAACCTCCTCAGTCACCTCTGTGGTTCTCCTTCTCGTTTCCACGTTCAGTGTAATACAGCCTAAAAACAAATGGTGCTAAATAGCACTAAAAGTGGTTCATTGGCTTGTAATCATAGGGGAACCTTTAAGGGGAACCTTTAAGTAGGGGAACCTTTAAGTGCAATATGGCACCTATCTTTAAAAATGGTGCTATGTAGAACCATAAGAGGTGCCATATAGCACCTTAAGAACCGCTGAAGAACCAAACTGGGCTTAACAGGTCCTTTAAATGGTAGTGGTGCTATATAGCACCATATCCACCGCAAAGAACCCCTGAAGAACTGCTAAAGAACCAAATGTTTTTAGAGTGTACACACAGTGAAACAATTGAAGCCAACATATTACAACTGAATTGTCTGCTTCAGGGTATTAAAATACAATTACACCATATAGCCAAAGGTGTGGAAACCCATGTTTATGGTGGAGGGATAATGGTCTGTGCCTGCTTTTCAGAGTTTGGTCTAGGCCCCTTAGTTTCAGTCATCATAACGCTACAAGATACAAAGACATTTTAGACAGCTGGATGCTTCCTACTTTGTGGCAACAGTTTGGAAAAAGGCCCTTTCCTGTTCCAGCATAAATGTCTGTGCCCCTGTGCACAAAGCGGGCTCCATGTAAACATTGTTCGACAGGTTTGGTGTGGAGGAACTCAAGTGGCCTGCACAGAGCCCTGACCTCAACCCTATTCAACACCTTTTCAATGAACTTGAATGGCGGTGTCAAGCCTTCTTTTCCAACATCAGGTCTGACCTCACAAATTCTCTTTTGGCATAATGGGCAAATTCCACACTCAATTGACACACTCAATAATGTTGCGGAAAGCCTTCCCAGGGAGGTGGTGGCTGCGTTAGCCGCAAAGGTTGGGCAAACTCTATATTAATGCCCATGGTTTTGGAATGGGATCTCCAACAAGATCAAATGGATGATGGTCAGGTGTCCACATATGTTTGGCTACTCTTGGGTTGGTACCTTGCCCATTGCCCATACTTATTGATATTTGTAACTGACGTTTCATGTTTTGAATAGTAGCACTGTATACACTATCTTACTATGGTGGTGAGTTTCCACTAACACACAGGATCATGTGCCAAGACTTCATTCATGCGACTCAGCATATATGATTTGTATATCATTGGTTTGTTTTTATATAAATTAATGTACACCGATCAGCAATAACATTATTGCCACCTGCCTAAAATTAAGTCCTCCTTTTGCTGCAAAACAACAGCCCCACATGCAACAAAATGCAACGCATTGTGTGTTCATACACATTTCTATTTGAACAAGCATTCACTTTTTTAGCAATTTTAGCTACAGTGGCTCGTCTGTTGGCCAGCCTTAGATCCCCATGTGCATCAACACGCCTTGGCCGCCCATGACCCCGTCGCCAGTTCACGCTTTTCCTTCCTTGGTCCACTTGGTCCACTGCAGACAAGGAGCACCCCACAAGAGCTGCAGTGTAGGAGACGCTCTCACCCAGTCGTCTAGACAACATTTTAAGGCGGAAGTTTTGGCTGCAAAAGGGGGATCTACAACATATTAAACAGTTTGTAATAATGTTATGGCTGATTGGTGTATATTATGTTTTTAAACTTCATCTGCATTTTCAGTTTTGATCTTCTAAAAGGGATCAATAATATTGTGCAAGCAATTTTAGAATGTCTATATACAATAAGCAAAAATTATGTTATTTTCACAGCTGTTTTTTGATCCACTATAAACCAAAGACATGCATGTATGGATGACAAAACAACACTTCCAACACTTATCAGTGCAAATGTTGCATTATTTTAATAAAATGCAAGGGTGCATATACTTTAACTCAGATGTGCTAATTGTTTTGGACCTAACTATACCTAAACTTTTTACATCTTAAAAATTTATTTTAATTGAATAGTATGTATCAATTGAGTACTGTAACCCAAAGCTGGACCCACAGGCAAGATTTGCTAAAGATGCATCATTATGAAACATTAATTCAACATAAAAAATATAAATAGAAAATGTCTAGTTATGAGTCCCTCAGCATGGCAGCATATCAGTTTATATTTCCACTCTATAACGCTCAGATTTATGCATTACAAGCTGTCAGCACACCGTATATCAAACCTCTGTCTTTTTATGGATAAAAGTCAACAGTATATAAACAGGTCTACTGAATAGTCACCTCTGTGGATTGGGCAGAGTTGCAGGGAATTTTGTGTTAATAATTTGCTATTATTCCTCTTAGGTACATGAAGTGTAATTTTTTGTTTCAAACTGAAATGTTAAAATACAGTTGTGCTCATAAGTTTGCATACTCTGGCAGAAATTGTGACATTTCAGACTTGATTTTGACAATATGGCTGTTCATGCAAAGACATCTGACTGTTATGTAAGGATAGAGATCAGATGAAGACATTCATTATCACACAGTTGTTTGGCTCATTTGTAAACCAACAGAAAACACCCAAATGGGCCTGAACAAAAGTTTACATACCCTTGAATGTTTGGCCTTTTTACAGAAACACAAAATGACACACACAGGTTAAAATGGCAATCAACAGTTAATTTCCCACACCTGTGGCATTTTAATTTGTAATTAGTGTCTGTGTATAAATAGTCAATGAGATTGTCAGCTCTCACATGGATGCACTGAGCAGGCTAGATACTGAGCCTTGGGGAGCAGAAAAGAACTGTCAAAAGACCTGCGTAATAAGTTACTGGAACTGCATAAAGTTGGAAATGGGTATAAAAATATATACAATCCTGTTGAATCACTTATTAAGAAGTGGAAGACTCGAGGATCTCTTATTATCAAGCCATGGTCAGGTAGACCAAGAAAGATGTCAGCCAAAACTGCCAGAAGAATTGTTCGGGATACAAAGAAAAACCAAAGGTAACCTCGGGAGACATACAGGTTACTCTGGAAAAAGACAGTGTGGTTGTTTCAAAGAGCACAATATCAAAATAAAAAATGATCAAAAATGAGCTGCATGGTCAAATTGCCACAAAAGAAGCCTTTACTGCACTAGTGCCACAAGAATGCCTGGTTATAATATGCCCGACAACACCTTGACATACCTCACAGCTTCTGGCACACTGTAATTTGGAGTGACGAGACCAAAATAGAGCTTTATGGTTACAACCATATGCACTGTTTGTAGAGGGGTCAACAAGGTCTATAGTAGGGATGGGCATTCGATGAAACTTTCTTCGTCGATCGTCGGGAGAATTAACGATTGACTATCGATTAATCATTAATTTTTTATATTAAAATTAATTAGTTGTTTAACTTTTTATAAATAAATCCAATGAAAATGTAAAAATACAGCGTGTTTTTCCTCGATGAGATCTTCATTACAAGAAGAACAACTTGTGGCAGTTAAACTGGATGTTTGGTTAGCCTAAACGTGAATATGAGCTGCAGTGCTGTAAAGCTGCGGAACCTGCAGCTGCGAGCCGGCGTTCTTAAACAGAGACCCTTGTTTGTTCCAAAATAATAAATAAAAATAAAAATCATGTTAAACAATAACATAATGATAGCCTAATTAGATCTGGCAGGTTTTGTCAAAATGTAACTTCAAACTCTTCGAGAAAGAGGGTGAGAGAGATACCTAAAAGTTAATTAGGCTATTTAACAAATTAGGCTACTTAAAGCCTCATAAAAATAACTAGTAACTCATGTACAACTTCTGCACCAATTTACTGATTTTTGTTAAGAAAGATAACCATTGACATGATCTGGAGTCAGACGCGATCGCAACCTTTTGACCGTCAGTTCAGCCGCAGAAACACCGGCTCTGGGGACTGACGTTTCCGGGATGCACAGATACCTCAGCGCTAACTTGGCCATCCCGGGGAGAGATGGCGAAGTGAGCGGAGTGAGCGTTTGGAAATCCCGCTCCTATCTCACTGAGCGGTTGTCCAATGACCATGTAGCCTACACGAAAAACAAACCGTTTTTAAAGTACAGTAATATACAAATGTTAATACAAGACAGTGCAATCTCATTATACAAATGTACTGTATGTATTTTCTATATAGTGAAGATAAATTGTAATGTTAACAC
>JACXGM010041483.1:0-10044 GCA_016801145.1 Umbra pygmaea
GAACCATGGCATAGCTAGGATCATGATGCTGTAGGAACCATGGCATAGCTAGGATCATGATGCTGTAGGCACCATGGCGTAGCTAGGATCATGAGTCTGTAGGAACCATGGCATAGCTAGGGCGCAGAGTTGACATAGAAGCTTAAAAAGGCCTTTAGGGTATTGAAGTTATAATCCGCTTCAGCCAGTCAAGTTATGATCTGTTTCAGCCAGTCAAGTTATAATCCGCTTCAGCCAGTCAAGTTATAATCCGCTTCAGCCAGTCAAGTTATAATCCGCTTCAGCCAGTCAAGTTATAATCCGCTTCAGCCAGTCAAGTTATAATCCACTTCAGCCAGTCAAGTTATAATCCGCTTCAGCCAGTCAATTTATAATCCGCTTCAGCCAGTCAAGTTATGATCTGCTTCAGCCAGTCAAGTTATAATCCGCTTCAGCCAGGGCAAAATCCCTCACAATTGCTCAATTGGTGAAGAAAAGATCTGAAAATGTTTGTTTCACTTCCTGTTACTTAAGTTTGACTTCCCTCAGTTGCTGCTAACTCCGATGCCATAGCCCATGTGCGGGATGTGTAGGCAACATTTTACTTGCATTTCCCAATTTTTTTGCAGCAACCAATAACATGACAAAAATATATATTTTACTTTGGTTTTTCGTTTCAAAAGCTTCGGCATCTTACTACAGTGTCCACTTCACTGTACTGTTGAATGTATTTGCAAAGGATTTGATAGAACTGAATCTCCAATAGCTTAATTACAGTGGAACATAGGCTGACACAAACATAATTGTAGGTCAACTCATATCTATTAAATCCATCTATGTAAGTATTTATTTAACTAGACAGGTCAGTTTAGAATTTAGTTTTCACTATGGCCTCATCTGGCCTATTATTTTATGAACATATTGCAGTCTCACTATGGCATTACTTCATTGTATTGTGGGTTTATTGCTCTTTCTCTATTGGTCTCTCTCTTGCTGCCTTTCTGTGGAACTGATTTGCCTAATCGGGTAATTTGCAGTGATTATGAAGGGAAATAAGTGGCGTAACCTCTGCAGGTTATTAGTTCACAGGCAGTTTAGGGACAGAATTTCTTGGCTCCACTGAAACCTCTACACTATTTAATTGTCACCAATGCTGATAGGATGCGTCCTTCCCTATTACTGGCTAATTGTTTTGAGCTGATGAAAGAGCTTTGTGTGTGTGTGTGTGTGTGTGTGTGTGTTTGTTTGGTGACGGTCTGGATAACTTCTGGAATGTAATTATGTGGAACCATTCCCACAGCAGTTTAACCATTACCATGAGTGTATTGTGAACATATATAAATATGTCAGACAGATAATTCCAGTCTAATTAAATGATAATCAACTGTTAAAGAGAGACTGAGGGTTTCTGTACTTCGCCCTGGTGGTGGGGTTCAAAGGATTGAGGAAAAGATACAAAAACTAAAGACATTTAAGAAACACTGAAAGATAGCCAGATTAATTTTCTATGTTGTCTTCCCATATGTATACCTGAGCATTGTTATGATAAACTGATTATTGCTCTGCACTTACTGTATAAAGGCCGGTTTATCATTGAAGAGGTAAGTGAAAGAAAAATGGAGTGTAGTAGTAGCTTCAGTTTTAGTATTAAAGCTATTTGATGGTGTGACTACATTACAGGATTTTAATACTGAAGCTATTACCTAGTGTTACTACTGTACATTACAGGAAAGTAATACTGAAGCTATTACCTAGTATTAGTACTGTACATTACAGGATCATAATACTGAAGCTATTTCCTATTGTTACTACTGTACATTACATGATGGTAATACTAAAGCTATTGACTAGTGTAACTACTGTACATTACAGGATAGTAATACTGAAGTTATTACCTAGTGTTACTAGTGTACATTACAGGACAGTAATACTGAAGCTATTAGCTAGTGTTACTACTGTACATTACCGGATAGTAATACTGAAGCTATTACCTAGTGTTAGTACTGTACATTACAGGATAGTAATACTGAAGCTATTACCTAGTATTACTACTGTACATTACAGGATATCCATCCATCCATTTCCATCCACTTATCTGAGGTCGGGTCGCCGGGGCAGCAGCTCCAGCAGGGGACCCCAAGCATCCTTTTCCCGGGCCACATTAACCAGCTCCGACTTGGGGATCCCAAGGCGTTCCCAGGCCAGGTTGGAGATATAATCTCGCCACCTAGTCCTGGGTTTTCCCCGAGGCCTCCTCCCAACTAAACGTGCATGGAACACCTCCCTAGGGAGGCATCCTTACCAGGGGGCATCCTTACCAGATGCCCAAACCACCTCAACTGGCTCCTTTCGACAGAAAAGAGCAACAGCTCTACTCTGAGATCCTCACGGATGACTGAGCTTCTCACCCTATCTCTAAGGGAGATGCCCGCCACCCTCCTGAGGAAACCCATTTTGGCTGCTTGTACCCTGGATCTCGTTCATTTGGTCATGACCCAGTCTTCATGACCATAGGTGAGGGTAGGAACAAAATCTGCAAGGTAGATCGAGAGCTTTGCCTTCTGGCTCAGCTCTCTTTTCGTCACAACGGTGCAATATATTGAGTGTAATACCACCCCCGCTGCACCTATTCTCCGACCAATTTCCCGCTCCATTGTCCCCCCACTTGCGAACAAGACCCCAAGGTATTTGAACTCCATCACTTGGGGTAAGGACTCATTCCCTACCTGGAGTAGGCACTCCATCGGTTTCCTGCTGAGAACCATTGCCTCAGATTTAGAGGTGCTGATCCTCATCCCAGCCGCTTCACACTCAGCTGCTAACCGATCCAGTGAATGCTAAAGATCACAGGCCGATGATGCCATCAGGACCACATCATGAGATCCTCAGCCCACCGAACTGCAACCCATCCCCACCCCTACTACGCCTCGAAATCCTGTCCATAAATACTACAAACAGGATTGGTGACAAAGCGCAGCCCTGGCGGAGACCAACCCTCACCTGAAACGAGTACGACTTACTGCCGAGCACCTGGACACAGCTCTCGCTTTGGTCATACAGAGATTGGATGGCCCTAAGAAGGGACCCCCTCACTCCATACTCCCGCAGGACCCCCCACAGTATCTCCCGGGGGACCTGGTCATATGCCTTCTCCAAATCCACAAAACACATGTAGACAGGATGGGCATACTCCCAGGCCCCCTCCAGGATCCTTGCGAGAGTAAAGATCTGATCTGTTGTTCCACGACCAGGACAAAATCCGCATTGTTCCTCTTCAACCTGAGGTTTGACTGTTGGCCAAACCTCCTTTCCAGCACCTTAGAGTAGACTTTACTAGGGAGGCTGAGAAGTGTGATAACCCTGTAATTGGCACAGGGTATTACAGGATAGTAATACTGAATGTATCACCTGGTGTTACTACATTACAGGATAGTAATACTCAATGTATCACCTAGTGTTAATACATTACATGAGAGTAATAATGAAGCTATTACATAGTGTTACTACTCTACATTACAGGATAGTAATACTGAATGTATAAACTAGTGTTACTAAACTACAGGATGAAAATATGGAAACTATGACCCAGTGTTTCTATGTAACAGGATAGTAAAACTGAAGCTATCACCTAGTGCTATTACATATTACAGGACATATTGCTTAAGTTATCACCCATATTACATTACTTAGTGTTACTACATTACAGGATATTAATACTGAATGTGTCACCTAGTGTTACTGCATTACAGGACAGTAATACTGAAGCTATTACCTAGTGTTACTACTGTACATTACAGGACAGTAATACTGAAGTTATTACCTAGTGTTACTAGTGTACATTACAGGATAGTAAAACTGGATATATCACCTAGTGTTACTACATTACAGGATAGTAATACTGAATGTATCACCTAGTGTTACTAAACAACAGGATGGAAATATGGAAACTATGACCCACTGTTTCTATGTTACAGGATAGTAGAACTGAAGCTATCACCTATTGTTATTATATATTACAGGACACATTGCTTAAGTTATCATTCATAATACATTACAGGATAGTAATCCTGAAGCTATCACCTAGTGTTACTACATTAGAGGATAGTAATACTGAATGTATCACCTAGTGTTACTACATTACAGGATAGTAATACTGAATGTGTCACCTAGTGTTACTATATTACAGGATAGTAATACTGACGTTATCACCTGTTGTTAGTACAGGGTTGGGTAGAGTAACAAACATTTTTACTCAAGTAAAAGTACTGTTACTCATTCCAAAATGTACTTAAGTAGAAACTACTCAAGTAGGAGTGAACAAGTATTTCCTCCATACATGTATGCCATACTAACAACAAAGTATTATAATTTAAGAGGGTACAAGTACAAACTACATTTTTCCTGTTTTACCCTAGTCTGTAAAACTAGGCTCCCCAGTCTGGCTTTTTTACTAGTAAAGATGAGTCCTTCACATTTCTGTACATTACTAAGTGCTGTCACATGAATCACAACACTCATTGCAGCAAGCCTGTAAGTACTTGATTTGGGACTATGCATTTACCATTTAAATTACAAATAGTGCTATATATCTGTGTCTTTTGAGCAATGAGCAAGGTGTCTACTATTAGTTGACTATAAAATGTGAAGTTAGCTGCACAAGTGCTACTGTAGCTAACTGTTCCGCATTACAACATTAACTTTAGTTTGCCATTAGGATGCATCAGCTGAAATGTTCTTGATTAACCCAAAACACATAATATAACATTTGTGTATTTGGCAAACAGTTTTGTCCATTTTCCTAACCCTTTGCCTCACACATCAGTGGTGGATCATTGTCAACAAGCCAGGTGGAGAACTTCCTCTTGATCACATTCCAGAGTTTTTATCGGGTTCATTTAAGAAAGAATTGTATTGGTCTCTCAAAACAAAAGAAAATGCACAATAGCCACTTCACCAGACATCCCAACAAACCTAATCCCCTGCCCTCCCCTTGATTCAGCATACCTGACCTTCTCCCTGATCCCCCGCAATGCCTATCCCTCCCCACACCCATTCCTTAATCTCGACCCCTCACAGACTTCCAAACAGAAATTTACAACATAACGGGTCAGAAAAAATGAACAAAATTAAGTGAATAACAAAATACATGAGTCAAAAGGCACCAAATGGGTACATGACAAACTAAAATAAAAGTCTGCCATTTATCCAGAAATGTTGAATATTTTCCTGTCATGTCTTGCTATGCAGGTTCTCCCTCTTCTGTGTGCGTTCCAGTGGTTGACGTCACAGTGTCCTGTTGGTCTCCTGCCACAGTGTGGAACTGGCTCATCTACTGGGCTCATCTACTGGGCTCATCTACTGGGCTCATCTACTCTCTACTCTGGTCATCCTGAGATAGGCCTCACCATTCAATGTCTTGCAAACGTTACTGGTGGCCCACCTTGGCCAGGGATGTCAGTGTGTTTGTCATTACCTTCTCAGTGTATGCCCAGAGTAAGATGACAAGACACCTTCCAGCAGGTAAATTACACCCTTTGCCGGTTCCACAACGGGCATCGTCACACCTGTCCATTCACTTCCTTACAGATCTACCTCTCTCACAAGGAAATACCACTGTCCTGGTCGTTGTGGATCGGTTTTCTAAATCCCGCCGTCTCCTCCATCTTTTCTCCCTCTCTCAGCCCTATTCACTCATGCCTTCTGGCACTAAGGGATCCCAGAGTGTAAAGTGTGTGATCAGGGTCCCCAGTTTAAAACCAGGGTTTGGAGAGCATTATTTGAGTGATTGGCGGTCTCAGTCAGTCTGACCTTGGGATACCACCCTGATTCCAATGGGCAGGTAGAACAGGTAAACCAAGAGGTGGGCAGGTTCCTCAGTTGTACTACCAGGAACGGCCGGGGGAGTGGTCAGAGTTCCTGCCCTGGGCTGTGTATGCACATAACTCCCTCTGCCACTCCTCCATGGACCTCACACCCTTTCATTGTGTGTTAGGGTTCCAGCCGGCACTGGCTCCATGGCATATGAACCAGACCAAGGCCCCTACAGTGGGTGAGTGGTTCAAGCGTGCTGAGGAGACATGGAATGCCGCTTGCATGCGCTACCAGCATGCTCTGTGTCGCCAAATGGTGCAGGGAGGTGCCAGTCTTTCTACCAGATGACCGGGTCTGTCTCTCAACCCAGAGCCTTCCCCTTTCTTCTGCCATGCCGGAAGCTGGGTGCACAATCTGTGAGGCCTTTTAAAGTCCTGGGGAGAGTGAACGAGGTGATTTACATATTACATCTGCCTGTCTCTATGTATATTAATCCCTTGTTCCATGTGGCTCTCATCAGCACTGAGTTTGGCTGCTTTTCTTTGGCCTACGGGAAGCCAAGTTACCCAACGTCTGGAAATCTGCCTTGATATGTGTAAGGAGAGTGTCAAAGCGGAGAAGAGAGCAGGCAATGAGTGGAGTCATAACTCCAAGGTACTTAAAGCCAGAGTGACTAAGCTGAAAGGGCAAGTATATCTGCTGAAGCTGCAACACCGTTCGATTTGGGAAACACTTACTCTTTTGGAGACTAAGCTTGTAACCAGAAATGTTATGGAGAGGATAGAGGGTAAAGATAATGGAGAGGATAGAGGGTAAAATAATGGAGAGGATAGAGGGTAAAATAATGGAGAGGATAGAGGATAAAGATAATGGAGAGGATAGAGGGTAAAATAATGGAGAGGATAGAGGGTAAAGATAATGGAGAGGATAGAGGATAAAGATATTGGAGAGGATAGAGGGTAAAGATAATGGAGAGGATAGAGGGTAAAGATAATGGAGAGGATAGAGGGTAAAATAATGGAGAGGATAGAGGATAAAGATAATGGAGAGGATAGAGGATAAAGATATTGGAGAGGATAGAGGATAAAGATAATGGAGAGGATAGAGTGTAAATATGTTGCATTTTTATTTACGTAGATCAACAAGTCACCAGAATACAATGACAACATATGTTCAACTTCTTCCCATGAAACATATTGGAAAGAGGTTGAGGCCCACAAAGCCAGCAAAAGAGGCTCAATGGCGAAGGGTAGTGGGGACAGAGGGCAACCTTGTCTGGTCCCATACTCCAGGGCAAAGGGCGGCCAGTAGCATAGAGCCCTTAATTGCACTGCTGGTTTGCTTATAAAGCTAAGCAGGGTCGTGCCTGGTTAGTCCCTGGATGGGAGACCAGTGTTGATGGAAGTGGTGTTGGAGGGCCAGTAGGGGGCACTCTTTCCTCTGGTCTAAAGATAATTCCCAATGCCCCAGGGCAGTGATGGCGACATCTGCCCTGCGTAGGGTGCCATCTTTTGGATGAGACTTTAAAATAGGTGTCCTGACTCTCTGTGGTCACTATAGATCCCATGGCACTATTCGTAAGAGTAGGTGTGCTAACCACGGTGTCCTGGAAAAAAATTATAATCTGTCCCTCATCCCATCATGGCAACCTAATCATCCCTATCTCTCAATTGGCTCATTCATTACCCTCCCCCTGTCATCTCCCTCCCTTCCCCCAGGCCGTTGCTGCAAATGAGAAAGTGTTCTTAGTCAACTTGCCTGGTAAAATAAGGGTTAAACTAAACTAAAAAAAATAAAAGGGCAACCCTACCTGGTCCCGCGCTCCAGGGCAAAGAAGTCAAAGCAAGAATTATTAGTATAGACACTTGCCTGTGGAGATGCAAAACCTAACCCAAATACTATTTAAATTAGTTTACAAATACAAGTCAAGCATTACTTTTTTGTGGATAGTCAATTATATTTGTGTATACATTTTTTCACATGAATAAGTTTGTGCATTTGTAGGTTGTAGTCTGTGCATGTAAAAATTATGATTCACATTTGTGGGTTGTTGGCTTTTCAGCTATGAATTCAAAAATAGAAGCAGGATTGTAGCTCCATAGTAGTATATTGTATCCAGGGGTTAACAATATAGTTGTAAAAAGAACAAAGTAAAATAATGTTTTCTAGGTTCGGCTAAGTTTACAATTTGGGGAAGTTCTGAATTCAGCCCAAACTGACCAGGTAAATGGACCAGTGATCTATGAAATTAATAAAACTAACAACACATGATTAATTATAGTTAGTTATGAACTGCCACTACATGGTCATTTAGTTTAGCATATAGTGCTGTCAGTTAATGCAAACCCATTTAAACGGCTCCAATTTTTTTATCACAGGATTAACAGCATTAATGCAAACCAATTTTAACTGTGTCCATTTTTTTATTGCGAGATTAACGCAAACCCAGTTCACAACGTTTGGCCTAGCAAACTTTGTAGTTTTTTCACATGTGTTGCAACAACTAGTAACGTTAGAAAAACTACAACACCACACCGGATCTAGCTAGAGTGGAAACAAAACAACAGGCACGCCGAACACACTTGTTTGGGCTTGTGTTGAGAGCTGGCCAAAGAGTAGTAGATCACATTATGTTTTGAATGGATGGCGAGCGCGAGATGCCGAAATGGATGCCAATAAAATTCTGAAAGGAAAGTTTACTTTGAAAAAGATGCCAAATGGTTCCATTGACAAGACCAAAGTGATCTGTGTGTTTGTTGTGAACTGAGCTATCATTGCAGCACGTCCAGTCTGAAATATCACTTGATGGCAAAGCACACAGCTGATGCGAATTCTCTGCCGCCTCGTCAAAGCCAGGTGACAATGGATGACTTCAGACGGTATGCCAATGTTGTTTTCGACAAAAAAACATTTGCACAAAGCAGGCCAATCCACTTTTCCATGTAGATAAAAGCATTAAAATGAGAAAAGAAATATGGGACAAAATGAAAGCTAGGGTATATGTATATGTATATGTGTATATGTGTATATGTATCAGCCGCGGTCGGTGGATCTTAATTGGGGAGGACAGGCTCGTATTACGCTTGGGACCGGAGTGAATGGAATGGTGCGCAACGCACAAAACCCAGTGTGCAAAACAAAAAAAAATATATGTGTATATATGTGTGTGAAGGTGGAATGCAATAGAAGAACAAACATAATAGTTAAATGTGAAGGTGGAATACAATAGAAGAAAAACACATAGTAGATAAATGTGAAGGTGGAATATAATAGAAGAAAAAACATAGTAGATAAATGTGAAACTTAATAGAACTTCCTGAATGAGGTATACGGTTCTGATGTATATTGTAACATGTTTACCAGCATTCTTTAGGTTTTTGGTCATTTCACTCATCACCCATTTTAGGGTTGTTTTTCACACCTCTGGTCAACTTTCAGGATGTGCCCAGCTTTCCTGAAGTAGTTGTAATTGAGTTCCTCTCTTTTTAGGATCCAAAACGATTGATTTTCTTTCCTAGACAGCTCCCTAGACTGCATGATGGGATTAAGACTACTGACAACAAACACAGAGTTCTAAGGAAAAACAAAGGTTGTAAAAATATCCAAGATTGGAACTAAGATTACACATTCATAGCGCTGAAAGTGCTGTTATTCTTATCAGGTAAAATGTGTTAAAACAGACAGAAAATAAAAGTGACAGTCTGTACCATTGTCTCTTAAAAAAATTTCAATCCTATTCTAGTGGTGCAACGGATCGTCATTGATCCGTGATCCGTTCGGATCAATATCTTCGGTTCGGGACACACGTGATCCGCGGATTGATTACTGAAATAAAAAAGTTTTGCGCATGTTCAGTCCACTCACAGCATGGTCATGGCGAGCGGAGAAACGGAGGAGCTTGGACGTCCCGCGTCATTTAAATCCCCCCTGTATGGGAGAATTTTGGCTTCCTTGTTAAATATAATGAAGGAAAGAGGTTAGTGGATAAAACCGTGACAGTGTGTAGGCACTGTGGCACAAGAAAGCGATATGACAGTGGAAACACATCAAGCATGTGAAGCGACATCACCCCAGTGTTTCACTGACAGGAGTGAAAACGAAAGCTGCAAACAACCGCTTATCACCGTGGCATTTAAGCAATTAATCAGACCGGGCTAAAGCCATCACTATCGGTGTGTTTATAGGTGCAGACATGAGGCCATATTCGGTTGTGCAAAATGAGGACTTTAAACATGCTGAAAGTTTTTGAGCCAC
>JACXGM010041484.1:0-10043 GCA_016801145.1 Umbra pygmaea
CCTCACACTGACATACTTCACATGAACCCTCCACGTCAACTTCTCATCAAACCACACACCCAGGTACTTGAATTCAGACACCCACAGCAAGTCCTGCCAATACAGACGCAAACTAACACCCGTGACCTTCCTCCTAGAATAAACCATAAAACATGACTTGGCCACCGACAACCTGCACCCCCACATCAATGACCACTCCTCCACCACTGTGACTGCCTCCTGCATCTTCCTCATCACTCACTCTACATTCTTCCCCCTTTTCCGCACTATAATCTGCATACAGTGCAACCCCCAGCCTGTGGCCCAGTGCCCCAAACATATCATCAATCATCACCTCAAATAATACTGGGCTAATCACACTCCCCTGTGTCATCCCATTGACAACCCTAAACTCTAAATTCAATGCACCTTTAAAATAAATTTTCCATGCCATATTTTATAATATTTATTACTTCTGCTGCCGTACATTCTCCGGACCACTGCTCAGTACATGGTGTATTTGTATTATTATTATTATCGTTTTAAAAATTCTTTATATTGTATATAACCTTTTTAAGCACTCTGTGTAGATGTGTCGAGCCTTGTCAAAAGAATTTCTCTGCATAGGATGATGTGATGTTATCCGATGCATATGACAAATAAACAACTTTGACATTGACCATCTTCTCCATTAATTTCCCCAAATTCAATGTCAATGCTATAGGCCTATAGCTAGCCGCCTTTGTATGGTCCTTGCCTGGCTTTAAAAATGGCAACACCACCGCTGTTTTCCACCCAGTTGGCACAATCCCATCCCTCCACACCTTATTAACATCCCCAAGCGTTTTTTCTGGTTTTGAAAGAAATAAAACATGCCCAAATCTAATGGAGTATATCTCCAAAACTACCAGGGCTATAAACAGACTCTTGGTATCAAAATAAAGGAAACACATGTGAGTTCTATCCTGACATGAAATTATTAATGTGGGTACTAGTGTGTCAGATTACATAAAAGTAGAACACAGAATACATTTATGGAAATTTCAATTCCGCCTAGAAAAAAACAAGTTTCATAGATAATAGTATATGAAGGTCATGGATCAGCAGCTCTAAAACAGTTTGGAAACATACTTCTATGTCTGGTGAGTACATGTGTGAAATTTGATGTCATTAGTGGGAAGCAAACAAAAGTTATAATGGTTTTAGTTGAAGGAGTCCTAGGCGGCCTTTGAAATTTGGACATTTGGGCACATTTGGGGACATCTGGGCACCATCAGTGCCATTTGACTTTTATCAGGTACCAGAGAGCAAAATTTATTTCATTTCACTAAAATATCACTATATGTGTACATTCCATCAACATACATCTAATTTGACTTGGTTTAAAAATTTTACCAGACCTCTATGTTCTAATTGAAATAAACCATTCTATGGTAAAGTTTGACTCCAAAAAGGGCAGATTTATTGAAAAGATAACAACAATTTAAAAACAAAAAATGTAAACATCTTAAAACTATATACATATATGGTGACCTTCAGTGATTTAGCAATAAAGAATATTCACTTTGTACCCTAAAACTGGGCTTTTGAAATTGTTCTTATTACTATCCAGCACTATCCAACACATGTACATTCATTCATTGACAAATGTGACTAAAATTCACTTTTCACTGTATAATACACATTTCACAGTATGTTGACTGAATGTATAAATAATACAGTAATAAAGATGTTGTTATTAGTATTTGTCTGACTTAGTGGAGACGTTGTTGGTTGTTACATTATAAAACAAATATGTTTTTACAGGCCTAACGTCGTTATTACAGGCCTAACTTAGTAAACAAAAGGATTTCACTCAACTAGTAGCGTGGCAACTATTTTTCAATTCATACAATACACCTTTAGTATTAGTGGAGACACTGCTTGTTGTTACACTATAAAACAACTGTGTTATTACAGGCCTTAGCATTGTCATTACAGGCCTAGCGTCGTTATTACATGCCTAGCTTCGTAAACAAAGGATTTCACTCAGCTAGAAGCGTGGTATAATGAAATAACAACATAACATATACTTACATACACTTTTGATGCGACATTTGGGGTGTACACGTGCTCCGTTGTGTCATGTTGTTTCATGTTGTTTTCGAAATGGTTCGTAATGTAACTCCAATGGAATCGTCAGAGTCTCAGTCAGGGAGAATATTTACACTCCAATATTCCTTTGCTAGTAGTACCAAAGCCTCTGTAACTGAATATTTCTTGCTAGAACCTGCCAGGTTGAGAAATTATGTTGTAATCCGTCAAAAACCGAGAGCAGTACAACCACAATGCGCAAAGCGTGCGTAACTGAACAAAACAGAGAACCTACTTTGAACAGATACGCGTTTAAATATGTCCTGATCTGGTTGGTCGATTTTAACATCTGACCCCTCTATGGAAAGGTCTTTCTCACCAGAATAGAGTGAAAAACAGCTTAGGACGATGTGTTACTTCATTTTTTCAGTAGATGGGGAGAGATCCCTTATGTTGTGCTTTGAGCGTCGACAGGCAGTCAAGTTCAAACCAGTGTGATTATGTATTATGTACAATGTATAGAAGCCTAAACTAATCCAGAATGTCTATAAGGCATTGAAATAACTTGCGAAGTGGAATTAGTTGACCAGAAACCATGTTTTACAATAAAAAATCAAACAATATAGGGAAAAGGTGTTGTATTGATTTCAAAATGTGAAATAGTTTTTGCTGATATATTGCTGGACAGTTTCGTGCCTGTTAGAGCTAGAACAAAAAGCTTGGCATCTTTGTGAAGGGCTGAATAGTGGCTTTCGATTGCTGTATTGCTTTCGTAGCTATGTTGAGAAATGTTTGTTTATTGATCACATATATGTCGCATCAGCAGTGCCGAAAATGCGGTAGTCAATTTGTTGTTGTGAGTTTATGCAATCCACGTATCTATATTATTTGCTTTTGGCAAAAACAGTTTGGATAGATTTACAAATTAGTTTCTTGCCATTCTAGCAGTATATGACATGACGGGTTTTGCGCACGTTTACAATATGTAATTAACCAATGTATGTGACGTGCGCGAAAAGGTCCCGGTACCGGGTACCCTGGGGATGAACAGGACACTGCTCTCCGCACACTATCCGACGCTTTCTCAACCATAACATAACAAATCCTGTCTTCTCCTGGGGCTGTCCTTTTACACCCGTGCAAGGCTTTCACCAGTTCATACATAGTAAACTCAACATCCATCGTCTCACCTGTCTAACCCCTCCTCACCATGACATCACCATGTGCCCGAAGCCCATCTGCTTGCCTCCTCTTACCCTCCTCACTAATATGATCTCCCCGGTCATATTAGTGAGGAGCCTCAAACGCCCTACCTATTACATTAGCTTTATCCACATTAGTAACCACAGTAACACCACCTTCCACCAATGCTGGCATCCCCTTAGCACCCTTCCCCAAAATCTTCCTAAACATCCCCCACACCTTACCCAGACCTGTCCCCTCCCAATAGTTGAACAGAACTCCCGCCACGCCTCCCTTTTAGCTGTTTTAATTGTCCTCCTTGCCACCACTCTCTTCCTTTGATAATCCCTTACATTACCCTCCACCAGCCCTGCCCTCAGCACCTTTAACGCACCATCTCTCTCCTTCACACTTTTCCCACAGTCATCCGTCCACCAGGGCACCACCCTCCTCTTACCTCCACCTTTAGTCACTGGAATCGTCTGCGCTGCAGCCGCTAAAATCCCCGCTGTCACTGCCTCTGCACACATGTCGACTGACTCATCCTCTACCACTTGCCCACACACGCTCATACTCCTTCCAGTCTGCCTTCCCAAAACACCACCTATGGGACACCACTCTATCCTGTCTACACACCCCTACCTCTACTCTACACACCACAGGGTAGTGATCACTTCCTACAGTAGTCTCACGCCACACCTCCCACTCACACCTCCCCGCTAATGAAGCAGACACCAGTGTCAAATCTAGACATGATTCTGTCCCCCTTACAACATCAACCCTCCCATCATTAATACAAACCAGCCCGCGACACCCCATACATTCCTCTACTGTCCTACCATTACCATCCGACCTCACACTACTCCACACCTCGTTATGCATGTTAAAATCCCCACACCACATCACCTTACCCGCACTGCACCTTCTATCAACCTCATCCAAACTCTCCAAAACCAGCCGCTCACAGGGGTTATAATAATTAACAATCCCTATATTCTCCCTAAGTCCCATAACCTCTATGCCCACACAATCTGTGACCTGAACCTCCACCTGTCTATAATCCACCCCCTCTTTAACAAACGTAGCACAACCCCCACCTGTGCCTTCCACTCTATCACACCTAACTGACCTGAACCCTGGAATTACAAAGTCCAAACTAGGTTTAAGCCATGTTTCCTGCACACACACCACATCCGGCACCTCATCCAACCCATACACAAACCTCTTAAACTCCTGTCCATTAGCCACCAAGCTCCTTGCATTCCATTGAAGGACCACAAACACCATCCTAAGTCACTGCATGCTCTACCCCCACACCATGTGCTGTCTCCAACGCCTTTTGCATCATCTGCCCCGTTAATACCCATATGCTTCGTAGTCAAACGCATTACCTCTGCTATCCGAGCAGACTTCTTCTTTACCTGATCACTGATATTTACAACACCACACATAAACGCCACAAATCCAAACCTGTCCACTACCAACAAATCCTTATTAACCCCACACTCATGTTTACACATCTCAGCCACCACCATCTTGCGGCCACCCAGATCTTCCTCAACCACCGGCCCAGCACCCTGCTCCTTCTCTACCTGCACACCCACTGTTTGTCCTTTGTAATCAGAACCTTCTACTTGATTCTAGCCTTTTCCCAGTCCCTACTACATTTCCCAGCAGCCCTGGACAGGAAGAGGCGTGGTTGACCCTGAAAGGGGACAGGTTTCAAAATAAAGGTACAAACAAAACCACCATGTAAAAACACTGAAGGAAAAGGGACAAACTAGACAAAATGCAACTAAATATAAACAGGTAAGTTACAGTAAGGCAGTAGAAATGAGTCCATGCTCAGTCATTTACGCCAGCCCCCATTGGGCTGGGCATTACAGGTAGCCTAAAAGCATAAGGTTAGGGTGGCAACAAACTATTATTTTATTATTGATTGGAACTTTTAATTTTTAATTTTTTAATTTAACCAGGTAAGTTGACTAAGAACAATTTCTTATTTACAGCAACGACCTGGGAGCAATTAGGGTAAAGTGTCTTGCCCAAGGACACAACAACATTTGGCTCAGTCGGGAATCGAACTGGCAACCTTCTGACTACAAGTCTCCCTACCCACTGAGCCATCTGCGCCCCTAAAGAACTTTAAAGAAGCTCTTGTTAAAAGGGTCTTTGTCAAACTAAATTTGGCGGGTCTATGGCGGGTCTATGGCAGCTGCCAGGGACCTGTGGCGGGTCTGTGGCAGCTGCCAGGGATCTGTGGCGGGTCTGTGGCAGCTGCCAGGGATCTGTGGCGGGTCTGTGGCAGCTGCCAGGGATCTGTGGCGGGTCTGTGGCAGCTGCCAGAAAGCCATCACAGATGTGTCGCAGCAACTCAGAGGATCTCGCTGTCACTCCAAAATATAGGCTACCAGTTAATCAAATACTTAAGACTACAACGTAACTGCAATACAGCAGTTGGTAAAATACTTTAGTAGTTGTACTATCTAATAAACGGGAATAAATACTAAATTAATTGTTTTGTTAATTATAGCCTGTTAATGAGAGCACCTGCAAAATACATGGAAGTCTGCCTGTATTCATTTTTCATTTTTGGTTTCTTTTCCGGACAAAATTGCTCAATGTGGCTTTTGATGGATGTATAAACAAAATTCAAAAAAATGCGCTTGCAATGCAAAACTGCACAGATGTTGGCTTGACTGCATTAACCACAGTGTCGTCAGTACAGTAGCTATAGCAGGCTGATTGATGTTGACAGCAAGGTCTGTATAACCTAAACATTTGAATTGCATAAGAAATGCATCATTAAAGCAAACTGGCTAACGAATGCCATTTAAATTGAATGAAACTGTACATAAGTGTTTAGACCTTGTTATAAACAATCTAAATTTGTTACCTCAACAGAAATCAGTAATTTCACAAATTTGTTCTTGGATTATGTCATGTGATAAGCACTCCACTAATATACATAAAACTGCTTGGGAGCAGGAAATCATTTTTGAATGATTTCTGGGATGGAGTGATCGACAGAACAAGTTCCACTTCATCTTGTGCCCGACTTGGATTCATTCAGTTCAAGGTGACCAACAAAGTTCATTACTCTAAGTCAAGGCTGTCCAGAATGTATCCCACAGTGATGGATGTGTGTGACAAGTGTCATTCCTCCCCATACAACCTCTACCATATGTTTTTTACCTGCTCGAAATTGAGCTATTACTAAACCTTTGTATTCTATACCCTTTCAAAAGCACTCAAAATCAACCTAACGCCATGCACCTTGATAGCAGTGTTTGGGTCGGGATGGTTAGCAGGGGAGGGTGGTATGGGGACTGGGGTTCATGTTGGGGGGGGTTAAAATTGTAAAAATGTATTGATATATTTGCAGACACAGTATATTTACTGTTGTTTTTTTTTCCTCTCAATCTTTATAAATAAATTTATTTAAAAAAAAATTATAATAATAATAATAAAAACAATCTAAATTATCAGTTTTATAGGAACTACTTGATTTGTGGCATACTAACATGGCAACAGTAAAAAAGGGTGGTGGGGGGTACATTAATGTTTCACGATAACCGCACACCTCGTGACCATTTTCTTTCACAAAAAATACTAATTAAAACATTGATTTTCACTAAGAAATTTGGCAACCGTTTTATAAGCGCATTAACACACTATAGACTGTGCATTGCCAGGGAATAACCGCACACCTCCGCACTTGGCTTTCAGCCTCGTGGCTTTCTACACTGCTGAGGTGTGCGATTCCCTGGCAACGCACAGTCTGTCGTGTGTTAATGCTTTCTTTATGCATGTTAAAGTGTAGCTCTTACCAAAATGCAACCTAGGGTCTTTCAATGTACCCAAGTCAAACTTTCGTTTAAATGCATAATTAGGACAGAAGCACCAATTGTAAAAGTTTTGGTCAAATCGCGTTTTGAATGGGAGTGATGGGACGCTACTATGATAGCATAAAAATATGTATTTTTTCAAAACACTAAGAAGGCTCGACAAAACATGAAACTTTGCTCTAAGTATCACCAGAAGCTATACACAATTCACAAGTTGAATAAGAGCTGTCACAAGGGGAATATTATGCATCGACAACTGACTTGGGGTTCAGCCGGACAATGAAGGCCTACCATAAGTCTGACCGTACACTTTATTAATGAGGACTTCTACCTGAAAAGTCATTGTTTGCAAACTGCATTTTTCTCCTGGACCTCTTCTAAACACCTCACTTATTCATTCACAAATAAGCGTCTTTATTTTAGGGTAAGCATTGAAGCAAAATGCATTATTAATATTATATCATGCATACCATGGAACCATGGTGAAATAATCAGTGTATTATTAATAAAATAATGTGCCCAAAATAAGTCAAAATGTAAAAAGCAATTTTCTGATTCTTTTTCTAATTAAAAATGTCCATAAAGATTGCAGTTCTCCACAAAATCACCCCATTCATTCTAGTATAATTAATTTTTCTCAAATCAAACTATTCAATTAATCTGGTGAAGTCATCCTGTAATTTTTTCAAATCACAATATATATTGCAGAAAAACAAAATATTGCAATGTCAGTTTTTTCCAATGTCTAGTTTCTTATACTTTATGTCAAACTGCTCCTTTGCATAGTCCACTGAGAGGCACTTATTCACAAAAAAAACATGCAGCACATCTGTCCTATTAAAAACAAGTAAAATAAGTCAAGTTATTTTAATTACTATTTAGTTACTATTTCCACAACTGTTACATGGTGTCCATTTTCCATGGATATGTTTGGTCAAGCCTATAAGTACAATGAATATGACTAACATCATGACAATGAGGTGTTTCTCACAAGGTTAGTACATTGATAGATTATTCTCAGAAAGCAAACTATCTAAGGATTAAGATCCCCACAGCTTAACTCCAACTGCAAAATGAATGAGCCTCTCCTAAAATTTAATAAAGAAAAGTGAAACAATCCCTACCTGATGTTCAGGCAAAAACATTATGTTGATTGAATTAGAATCTGCTAGTTTGCTGAGCATTTTGGCTTTTCAATCAAAAATATGATGGCCATATGTAAATACAGTACTTCATTTCACACATGGTTTTCAGTAGCATAATATAATTTTTTCTCAATTAAACAAACATACAAATTCACCAGTGTTAAAGTAACTGTCATTGTGGACTCAAATAGACACTGATCCAGTGTTAAGTGATAACACTGGGTAGTTTTAAACCACTGGGTTTAACAATACCCAGTGTTATCACTTAACACTGGTTCAGTGTATATGAGTCCACAATGACAGTGTTAATTTAACACTGGATAATTTGCTCTGTATAAATTTTGGGAACATTTTTATTTTAGTTGGTGTTTTATACTGCACTGGTAATCTTTCAATATGCAGTTGGTGCTTTTAGGGCCTTTATATTAGTTTGATACTACAAATGAGCTAAAGAAACAAGAGGGAACTAAAAGGGAATTTCAATAGGAATAGAAGAAATTCAAGGTTTAATGAGTGAAGGGAGAAAAAGAGAGCAGGAGTGACACCAGTGTTGTGATTCTGGTGACGCTCTCTCAGCCTGTCTCTCTAATGAACCTGGCGCATATTAATCCCTATCACTAATGAGGCCATTCAGAATGATAAGCTTCCTCGGCACCCGCTAATGAACACATGCTAATGCCGCCTCTCCCTCTAGGCCAAGCCCCTTTCACTGAGCCCAAATCACACAGCAACACCTGCCTGGTTGCACCATAGTCCTGACATCCCTCAGTACATAGGCCTCCTAGGCAGTATATCCATCTGCTTGTTCATCCATCCATGCATTCTTCCTTCAGTCCATTTTTGTCTGCTGATTGTTTTGGTATTTCATTCATTTAACACTAAAAAGGCCAGGCCTCATTAGATAACACTTCCTGTTAATGAGGATTAATTTGACTTCATACACTTTCACATTAAATCTAGGAAATATACTATTGGAAATAATAATAATTTGGTGGTGTTCATAAAGGTCTTTGAGGTCAGAGATTTTTCAATGTTACATTTAGTATTAGTCAATATGACTCACTTAGCCTTTTAGTGATAGTATATCATTACTGTGCATTCCTGTCTAACATCCTACCCAGCTACCCTGGATGGTGCAGAGCTAATTTGCATCACCCTCTGTGGGACCCCGAAGACTAGCAATATGCCCAGCCCGAAATCACATTAATTATATTTGGACGAAAATATTTTGTGAAACCCAATTACATGAAATATGAACATTTTGACATTTGGATGAAACTAAAGTATTAAACCGAATTATTAAAATATAAATGTATAAAGTACCATTACTGATTATGATGTAGCGTGAGAATAGCGTAAATATTTGCTAGGGCGGCGGTCGGGATGGTGGATGGGCGTACTACATAAATTGCTGGCTGTCTCTGTAACAGGAGTCCCAGAACGAGACTCCTGTTCCATAAGAACTGTGAATGGACTTGTTTATATGTAAGCCTTTATAGTTGATTATTATTTGTTATATTCATTATATATATATATATATATATATTCCAGTGCTGATGTACTGTTTTTTTTTATGAATGATTATTTGACTGTTCCATCATGTGTGCTGTGCTATAGCGCCTTCCTCTCTTTCATCTGGTACTGGTATGGACTGATTGCGCCTGATTATCAGATTTCATCCAGCTGGTAAATCAGTCCCTATATCAGTCCAGGTGAATGAGAGGAAGGCGCGGTTCATTATTAAATTGTCACCGTGAGTGTCGGGTATTGTGAGTTTGCTGACATCCAGAGGGTATTTATTTATATGTACACTCAG
>JACXGM010041485.1:0-10073 GCA_016801145.1 Umbra pygmaea
GAGCAGCAGTAGACTCTGGTGGCAGAGCAGCAGTAGACTCTGGTAGCTGACCAGCAGTAGACTCTGGTGGCTGTGCAGCAGTAGACTCTGGTGGCTGAGCAGGAGTAGACTCTGGTGGCTGAGCAGCAGTAGACTCTGGTGGCTGTGCAGCAGTAGACTCTGGTGGCTGAGCAGCAGTAGACTCTGGTGGCTGAGCAGCAGTAAACTCTGGTGGCTGTGCAGCAGTAGACTCTGGTGGCTGTGCAGCAGTAGACTCTGGTGGCTGTGCAACAGTCGACTCTGGTGGCTGAGCAGCAGTAGACTGTGGTGGCTATGCAACAGTGGACTCTGGTGGCTCTGTAGTGGTAGGCTCTGGTGGCTGTGCAGTAGTAAACCCTGGTGGCTTTGTAGCAGTATACACTGGTGACAAAGCAGCAGTAGACACTCGTGGCTGATTAGCAGTAGGCACTGGGAGCAAAGCAGCAGTAGACACCGGTGGCTAAGCAATAGTAGAAACTGGTGACAAAGCAGGAGTGGACACTGGTGATGAAGCAGCTGTAGACACTGGTGACAAAGCCGCAGTTGACACTGGTTCTGAAGCAGCGGTAGACACTGGTGGCTGAGCAATAGTAGAAACTGGTGACAAAGCAAGAGTAAACATTGGTGGCAAAGCAATAGTAGACACTGGTGGCTGATTATCAGTAGACATTGGTGGCTGAGCAATAGTAGACACTAGTGGCTGTGCAGCAGTAGGCTCTGGTGTCTGAGCTATAGTAGACACTGGTGACAAAGCAGCAGTAGACACGGGTGCTGAAGCATCAGTAGACACTGGTTGCAAAACAGCATTTGACACAGGTAATGAAGCAGTGGTAGACACTGGTGGCTGAGCAATAGTAGGCACTAGTGACTGTGCAGCAGTAGACACTGTTGATGAAGCAGCAGTAGACACTGTTGATGAAGCAGCAGTAGACTGGTTCTGAAGCAGCAGTAGACACTGGTGATGAAGCAGAAGTTGACACTGGTTCTGAAGCAGCAGTAGACACTGGTGATGAAGCAGAAGTTGACACTGGTGGCTGATTAGCAGGAGGCACTGGGAGCAAAGCAGCATTAGACACTATTGTCTGTGAGGCCTCGAAGTGTTGCAGATGGTATAGCTGCATATTTGTCTGGTCAAAATGCCTCCAGGTCATGCAAAGTCTTTGGTTGTCTTGCACAAACCACACGTTTGAGATCTCCCCAGGGTGGCTCGATGATATTAAGGTCAGGCGACTGTGATGGCCACTCCAGACCCTTCCCCTTTTCAAGTCAAGCAAGTCGAGTAATCGATTCTTTGGGAATTAACTCCACCACTTCTAGGGCTACAAAAAGGACAAATGGTTAGTCACAGGTTCGCCTAATAAAAAAGTAACTGAATCAGCGGAGGGCCTTGATCACCTAGAACCAACAGAAGATTTACAGAAAAAAAAGAAAAGTGAGTTCTTAGCTCTGGGATTTACCTACACAGGTACAGAAAATGTACAATTACCATTATGTGCATTAAAAAAGCAAACATCACTATACCTATATTATATATATTTCTTAGTTGTGTACTTACATTATCCTAAATGTTTCCACCAACTTTCAAACCCAGAGAAACTTGTAATATAATTCGAAGACACGGGACGTTTCATTTTGTCTTCCGTCAATGGCGTCATATAACCTTTGACTGCTCTAGTTGCTCTAAGTTCCAGGGAACCGCCAAACATAACGTGAATAAAGTTATAATAATTTTAACAATACATTACTTTGTTAGTGAACATTTTTTCTGCCGGAGATGCTAGATTGGAAGTTTGTCATTGACGTTGATAACAAAACCCATGATCCCACGCTACTTCCCGACGTCATACAAGTACATCTTTTGCTATTGTTTTAAATGAAAGACCCCTAGCGGCCAAAAACTACATATTGTACGTTTAATTCATAGGTGTGTTTTGAATGTAACATGTAATAATCCAATCAGAGATTCATCTCCCATTCCCTTTTTTTCCCTTTTGTACCTTTCGCACATTGCTATTATGATGGTGGATTTGCACCGTAATATTTTTATTTGTAATCTTTTGCATGTTTGTGTGCTGCTGCACTTCCCTGTGTGTGTGCAACAAGCATAATGTGCACGTACTGTGCATACACCTAGGTGCATTTGACTAATTTGCTCTTAAAATAACAATGATGCTGCGCCATTGACATTAGCCCAGGTGTTTGTAGGTCAATGGCGCGATCACTTTCCGATGCCTCAAAATAGAAATACACCTAGAATTATCCTGAACACACCTACCTGTTACGCCAGCTCGCCCATGGGCGCAAATATGTGCGCACGTGCATTTGCTATTTAAATGATGCGGGCGCCGGATGGGAAAATGACAACTGTGTCTGTCTTAAACTAGCAAAGACACTTGCATTCGGGCTTTGCGCTGTGTTGCGCTGTGTTGCGCTGTGTTGCGCTGTGTTGCGCTGTGTTGCGCTGTGTTGCGCTGTGTTGCGCTGTGTTGCGCTGTGTTGCGCTGTGTTGCGCTGTGTTGCGCTGTGTTGCGCTGTGTTGCGCTGTGTTGCGCTGGGTGCAAGATAGGGTCCTATTTAGCTTAAGATAAAATAAATGAAGGTAATTTACGTCAGACAAAAGTGAATGTTTTGAAGTGGATTACCAACATCCAAGTAAACATACAGTGTAATAATTTCATAACTAATTAATTTTAGAGCCTAAGTAGAGCCTAACACTGCCAGTTGTTCATTTGACTTACTTGTTGTTGTTAGTTGCAGTTAACTCCTGCACTTAATGTACTTAATGAAATATGTGCTTTGGAAAAGATATGTGTAGAGGTGGTCCATTCATATTTTGTTGTTAATTATCTGGTCTGCGGGATGAAAGTTGGAAACCCACATAGGCTATTGTAGTATTTGGTTAACATGTTTCATATTGTTTGGATTTAATAAGATGATTTACTGTATGAGTCATTGAGAAGCGGAGCACAATCTGATGACAAGAAGTTGGCAAAACTATTTTGAACCTAAATTTAAATACCCTTTACTTGGCTGGGCTGACATATACGTGGCTGATCTGAGCTGGGCTGTTCATGGCTGGACTGGGCTGAGCTGGGGTCAGCTGGTCTTTTTAACTCTAATTTTTTACTTATTATTATGGCTGCTATAACTGCTATTATTTGGCTTCAATATCCAGAAAACTAGCAAGAAACATTGACACACGTACTCTTCTAATCATTACAGTGGGAATCTACAGAGGATCTCCTAATATTGTACTATAAGCAATTATGTAGATATAAACATAATCAAAGCACTTACAGGATTTCCATTCATGATTTCAGTCTTAACTGTCTGTGTGTGGTTCGGTTTGCCACGTTCTGCTTTGTGTGTGCACAAGCAGCACAACAACATTCTGTGACACTGGATTGGAACTCACTCGGTTTGGTTGCCCTCATCGCTGCCTAGCTCCAGGAAATAAATACATTACTGCTGTAAATATAAAACGTCTCGAATGACCCAAAATTATTATTGATTATTTCATTCAGTGTTAAAATACATTTGTCTGGGACCCACCAAATTATTCTTATGGAGGGTCCTGGACCCCCCCAAAACCCCCTCTTTTTCAAACCTTGCTTACCAGTATTATTATATTTTCACCAATTGTCAAAGTTGAGGTGTGTGTAGAGAGAGGTAGGCCGACAAGCAGGTAGAATGGTGGTTGTATGTGATGGTTGGTTTATTTTGATTTCTTCTGAGACTTACTTAAGCAGATGCAGGGTACGCATCAAGCGAGTGCACAACGGTATACAAATATAGCTTACATGCTCTTATACAGTGGCATGAAACACTGACAGCTAACATATGTACAGAGCGTATGCATATACTTCCAAACTTTGAGGGACTCGCTTTTCAAAACTCACTTAGTAGTTCCTGGACAGTCTTCAACCACTCCGTAACATAAACATGGCTGAATGTCGTTAACAATCAGATCTACAAGATACAATCTAGCCTAATCTGAACACTATCCCAGCAAGGAACACATTTAAAGGAACAGTTCACACAAATAAACACAAATTACTTCAAGGCCTTGAATTGGAAATAGAACATAATAAACACAGATACATACTTTAACTGATAATTAAGGAGTCCACACATATAGGCTCTGTCAACGCCAGCCCACCCTGGGCTGGGCCTTACAGTACCCCCCCGCAAAGGCTGCCATGCCGAGGCAGCCAGACCAAAGGTGAGGGCGGGAGGGCCGCAAAACATCCCCAAAAGAACCCACGGGCAGCCCCTCCTAAAGCATTCACTCAGGTGGTGGTTTGGCCGGAGGTCTAAGCAGGCCAGACAGCCTTTCTAAAATTGCCTCTGGTGCCTCTGGGGCCCTGGGTCAGGCTGGACAGGGGGCCCTGGATCCAACTGTGCAGGGGGCCCTGGATCCAACTGTGCAGGGGGCCCTGGTTCCAACTGTGCAGGGGGCCCTGGATCCAACTGTGCAGGGGGCCCTGGTTCCAACTCTGCAGAGGGCCCTGGTTCCAACTGTGCAGGGGGCCCTGGTTCCAACTGTGCAGGGGGCCCTGGTTCCAACTGTGCAGGGGACCCTGGTTCCAGTTGTGAGTCCCTGAACTCTGGTGGTGGAGGCAGGGAAATTACCTCCAGGTCCCAGGCTGCATGGTGCTCTGGAGCCGGCTGAGCAGGTTCCATCGACAGCCATATAGCTTTAGCCTCCAACATGGCTCCTTCTGCTGCTAAGGCCGCGCCCTGTAGCTCAGAATCGAGTTCCGTTGGCTGCTGGACCTCCCACTGACCCGGAGGACGAGTGATGGGCCAAGGTGATAGAAACAGCCCATCACCTCGTCTTAGCCCCCCCAAAACAATGTCCTCTGGGAAATTAGGGTAAGAGTTCCCTGGTCTTGCGTGCCCAGCTCCTTCGCCATCTCCTGGCATAAAGGCAATCCAGGCACGGCTACCTTTGGTCTCGAGTCCCTCATTGCTAGGTCGGTGATTCTGTCACGGTGTATGGTGTTGGTGTACAGGAGAGAGGGAGACCAAGGCAGATGGATGGTTGTTTGTTGATTGTATTTAATGACAGATCCGAGGAGCACAAATTACTTTCCATTGCAGGGTACCACCGGAGCGAGTGGCAAAACTCATATATTTATATATGCTCTCATTAGTGCAGGCAATAGCATAATGTGCTCTTAACAGTGGCACAGAACATTGACAGCTAAACATATAAATAAGAATGTACGCATCCACTTCCAACACTTCCTAACTTCTTCTCCCGGATATCAACGTAATACAATCACAATCACTGACACCTCTCCTCAGTTCACGTGTCTATTCCAGCCCTCCCTGGGCTGGATGTGACACCAAAACATTTCTGTTTTCATGAGTTTGGATTACACTTAAAAAAAAAAGGGCAAAATTATAGCCTTGTGGCTTTAATTCTGAAGGTGCGTTTTATGCCTCCAAACTTGGCTTGAACCAATGCAGTCAATTACTTTCTGTTTCACACTTGTAACTAATTTAATACAAATTCATAGATTTCATTTTTCACTTTGCCCTAATGGACTTTCTTTTTGTGTTGTCCAGTGGCAAAGATTCTGAATTATATCTTCATTTTGTAATTGTAACACAATCAAATGTGAAAAAGAGCACGGGGGAAATACTTGAGACCCACTGTATGTCTATGTATAGTATTTAATCTTATCAGAATTAATTTTTACAGTTGCCTCAGGATATCCAATCATTACTGTCCCTGTGGACACGAGACAGTGTAATGACACCAGTTTATCCAGACCATCCCTCAGTTTCTTATAAAAACACAGGTTTTGGTGACCAATGCTGCTGTTTCAGAGAAGTATTCTAGCTTTTCACAACTTTTCAACCTGGAATTTTAGATTATGAGTTTACCCCTTGACTTTAGTCTGGGAAAAAGTGTCTTGCTGGGAAGATGAATCACACCATTGCTCCACCTAGAAAACATTATGGTTTATGCAACAAAATATTACACATTCCTTTCAAGTCCAATAATAATTTGTAAGACATTGTACTGCTCCTAATCCTTCCCATTGCATTGGTGGTGTCTTCGTGTTCATTTTACATAGCGCTCTCTTAGAGCCACTTCACTGTAATGACAAAGAAGAAACCGAATAGTTTTCATGCTCTGACTCTAATCTACTTACTCTAGAATTAATTAGGGCCCATGGTGGCCTATGCTGTGATGTTGGTTAGAGAGAAATCTCTAGTTATTTGTGATTCTCTTTCCAACAGAGACTTAGTAGGGATTTTATAAAGCAACACCCTTAATTTGATGTCAAGACTATCCATATTATTTGGACCATTGGGATGTTGCAATATAGCTTCAGGAAACTTGTGTGTGGGCTTGAATTTCGTTGAGTGTTTACCATATGATAAAGCCCGAGCATCTGTTTGCCTAGGTGACAGGATCTGATAAATGAAGTGAAGTCATGAAATAATGGATTTATGTTGTGTGTCTCTTATGTTAATTGTATTATAACCCCCCAACACACAGAAAACACAGCCACATACTTTAGGAATGTCTATCCTGTTGGGAATACACAGTTATTCCTATTCTAAATGCTATTTTCCTAACCACTAACTCTTAACTAAAATGCATGCATGAACCTAAAATTAAATCTATACCTAGCTCTTAAGCCTAACCCCTAACACATTTCTTTTTAGCTTTTACCCCAAACCTCTAAGGGGAAAATAGCCTTTTTCCTCGTGGTCTGGCTAAACATTGTGTTGTTATCGTTGTGAGGAACTTAGGTCCCCAACACAAATAAGTGTTCCTCTTTCTATCCTTGCAGAGGTCCAAGAACTAATACTAACCCAAAAATGTATGCTCCCTATTACCTAACTCTAATCTGTTTCCAATAACCTGTACATTCATGACGTAAATGTTATGCCTATATTCAAGGTAGCCATAACATGTATTTGTAAACTTAAGACCAATCACATTTTCCCTAGTGGGAACCTGTCAAAAAAACTTAATTGTTTGACTGTCCACATACACACGGCTAATTTCTCCATACAGTACAGGTGGATCCCTGATGCACTTGCACAGACACACACACACACACACACACACACACACACACACACACACACACACACACACACAGTTGAAAATCACAACTCTACTTCAAGCTGGGACATTAAGTCATATAGTCAGTTGCAGTGCTGACTAATCAGTGGTTTCTAAGGTGCCGGAAATGTGTGGGTAGCATTCACTTTTGCCTTTGTGACAAACCCTTAAATGGGCATCATTAAAATGGAGGACACCTTCTCGGCCAGTGATGTCATTCTTTCATGTCAAGGGCTGTCTGCTTCTATTTTGTGTTTACTAAGTGAACGTTTCGCTTTTATAGCTCAAAGAGTCAAAGTGAAAACCCTGAGCAGCGCTGCTGTTCCTTACTCCTGCCTGTTTGATCTGGAGCCCTCATCAAACAGTGGGCTTTGAAATGTGAAATGCTGTGCTTTGGGGCTGACACACAACAGTGAGAACAGACGCTAGGCTGTGTGTCTGTGTCCTCAGGGCCAGAAAATTGAGACTGTTTTTTTTACGGCTGAGTTAAGCCACTGTAGCTGTGGGCTCATTTGGGCCCAGTTGGGTTTCCTACAGAAAGTCAAATAGATATTATTTGTCAAAATATTTTTAATTGTAAGTTGACGTGGTGTGTAAAACAATGGTAGTAATTAATGTATTGAATTGTGATACTAAAGCCTAACGTTTAATTGAAGTTATGTTCAAAAGAAATCATTGAACCCCTCTAGCCTCCCTGTAATTTATTTTTATTTGGAGGTGGAATTGATGGTGGACTTGTAAAGAGTCTGTATGGAACATTTGCCTCTGGGGGTGCTGGTGAACCAAAAGGGGTCTACTAAAACATCCATATTGTGTCATTAACAGAAATGGTTCACTGTCAAGGGCAGCGTCTATTCTATTAGTAGCCACTGAAGCATGTTTGAGCTGGCTGCAGACCACCAGCTACCTCACTATTACAGAGGAAGTGGAGTTTGGACCTTCTCCAAAGCTAAGATTGACGCTGTCCCGCTCTCCTAACCCGCTGTGGAAACATTGAGATGGAAATGTTGGATTATTATCCCATTTTTGCACCTCATTCTCCTTTGTTCGCCACTGTTCATATTGCAAATACGGGAGCCATTTCTGCTCTCTCTGGCTCTCATTCATTTCCTAAATCTGGAGCACAGGTTTACAATCTTCTTGTCCAAAGAGTTCTCTGCCCTATTAATGTCCGAGAGGCCAGAAGTGCCAGCATTGATTATTTTGAAAAAAAAAGGAAAATACACACTTTTTTAAAGGGCAATAAAATGCCAATTGTGAGGATCCGTAACACAATCAAGTGCTTTGGTTTCAAGGACCATTCAACTTGTATTAGCACATGGAGAAGTTTTTTTTTCACTCTTCTGGCATGCATAATGTTTAAAGGATGTTTGGATGTGGAGATATAGTGGGGATGAATGATTAAATAAATGACTATTTGAATATAATAATTGAAATACTGAGCTACCGTAACTGTGTGTGATGCAGGAGTATAGAAGACAAACACGAAGGAGGAAGGTTGACAAAATAAATTGTTTTTAATTATGACACTAATAAATGAAGAGCAAAAACATCTTAAGTAATATATTCCAAAACAAACAAACACGACATACAAACAGTGCTTCCACTCAATAATCTCAGACAGTTGACAACCCTACAAACACAACTTAAATACATTGAAACAAGGTGATTTAGAGGGGTCAGCTGGAGGATAATAGAATGAGATCCATTGGATACAAAAAACGTGATATAATATGCATATGACTAGCAATGTCAACAATGCACAAAAAATACTTGAAAAAACAAATGGTAAAAACAAACTCATAAAAATGGAACAGGCTTCACCTGCTATTCCACTTCAGGGGGACCATTACAGCTACAGTATATTACACATTTATTTTATTATATACAACTTATGTTGTATTTTGTTAAAAATAAACCAAAAATGTATTGTAACTCAGTTGTTTAAAAATATATTTCTTTGTTGTCTAGGGTAGGCCAGCCTTTTAAGCTACTGCCATACTGCCTGTTCATTACACACTCAATGTGAATGCCTGGTGGAGAGCATGCCAAGACGCATGAAAACCATTTACAACGCCAATTCTGAAAAAGTTGGGTCAGTATGGAAAATGCAAAAAACAACTAATTTGATAATTAAATTCACTGTGTACTATTGAAAACAAATAATTAACATATTATGTGATTTTGTAATTTGTGAATTTATTTTTGAAAATATACACTCATTTCAAATCTGATGAAAAAAGTTGGAACAGTCGACTGTTTACCACTGTTTAACACAGCCCTAAATCACATTAAATACGTTCTGAGGGAACTATTTTGTAAAACCGAAATATGTCAAATATGAACGTATGAGAGGGTCAATTACGTTTGCAGGGAACTAAATTGAACACTCGAATAACGTTCAATATGAACATTAGTAGATCATGACGTAGCATGTAAATAGCATAGTTTTTGCTAGGGCGGAGGTCGGGGATGGTGGATGGGCGTATAAATCCGCAACTTGCATGCCAGTGTTTGCAAGTTCAAATCCAGACCGGCACTTTGTGTGTTTTGTTCTACAATTGCGTGCGTCATGCAGACACGCGATTGTCGGTTTTTGTAATGTTAACCCTAACCTTAATTCTAACCTTAACCTCAGTAACGTCATGCCTAACCTTAACCGTTAGTATCCTCCTACCTAACCTTAACTGTGAATGTTGCGATATAATTTAGAACGCTATGGAATGTATGGAATGTTCTCGCATAAATCCGCTAAACCAAATGTACTAGTGGTGCAACGGATCGTCAATGATCCGTGATCCGTTCGGATCAATATCTTCGGTTCGGGACACACGTGATCCGCGGATTGATTACTGAAATAAAAAAGTTTTGCGCATGTTTAGTCCGCTCACAGCATGGTCATGGCGAGCGGAGGAACGGAGGAGCTTGGACGTCCCGCGTCATTTAAATCCCCTGTATGGGA
>JACXGM010041486.1:0-10043 GCA_016801145.1 Umbra pygmaea
GGGGGGGGGGGGGGGCAGAGCATCATGGTTAATGTGCAAAGGTATTTAGATTGCGCTCAGTCATTAGCATCCATAAGCAGTCAATGACATTAATACACCACCAGATGGCACTGTTCGGACACATCACACGTCATATTAACTAGCTTTTTCTAACGCAACACACTTTAGATTTACTATTTTGGGACTGCGGCAGACGTCTGTTGTCTAGGCGGCCACCTAGACTGCAAAGTGGTGCTGGAAAACCTGAGGGCGTAACTCACGGAGGAGATGACCCTAGCCATGCAGTGCGCCCTCCTGTAGCCCTGTTCCAACACTGCAGTTTTGAAAAATAAGAGTTGCGCGTCCCCCCAGGCCACCGGACTACCATATTCAGAACAAACATCCTGGCATCACATATGATCTGAACGTTGATTTATTGTATGAAAGTTTTTGCAATTGATAAATGCGTAGTCATTCATGGATGGTGGCTACAGACGCACATGAGTACAATCAATCATTCCAATCACATGTGGAAACCCAGCAATCTAATAGAATTGTCTTTTAATCACAGTTTTCTGAGCATCATCATGGAAATTTAATATACCTAGCAGAAAGGGACTTCATAGCCGCCAAAACTGCTGGCATACTTCGACTAATTGTTGGCTGTAATATACCAGACCTATCCCTGATCTCCCGGTGAAAGGTCCCGGTGGCCAAAACACCCCATAGTAGAGAGCGCACATTAAGGTCCTCTACACAGAGCAAGATCAGCCATTGCTTCGACTTCATGACTGCCAAAGCGCTTGCTTATAGCAACTAAATAAACATTTCACCAATCACATTACAAATTTTTTGACTGAAATTGTTGTATGCCTAATTAAACTCTCATGTTCTAGGCCAGTGGTCACCAATCCTGGTCCTGGAGATCTACCATCCAGACTATTTTCACTTTAGCCCCAATTTAGCACACCTGATTCTACTAATTAGCTGGATGATGAGCTGAAATAAGCTACATTATTTGCAGTTGAAGTGAAAACTTACAGGATGGTAGCTCTCCAGGACCAGGATTGGTGACCACTGTTCTAGGCCATCTGAAAGGGAAAAAATAAACCACTTAATAGCAAAGTGCTGTATACACTTAATTAGGGCTGGGAGGTATGGCTTAAATTTAATACCCCAATATTTTTCAAATGTTTGACGGTATCACGGTATTTAAAGGTATTTAATTTTTTAAGTAAAGGGTTGAAAGAAATTAATTTGTTCGTTCATTATGATTTTTGTTGGAACACCAATAAACAAGACTGAGTAAGTGAAAGTAGTGCTATTGTTTAAATCTTTATTAAATGCAGGAATACTAATAAATAACTTTGCAACTGCAAAAAACAAGCCTATCCACTGTCTATGGTTTTAGTATTGAACTGTGGCATGTTATGGCACCACCACAGTACTTGCTTAGGTTTATGAATTACAAAAAAAGTCCCACTGTCATTTAACTAGATTAACTATTGGTATAGAACAGACAATCAGATTGGTTTCACAGGTTCTGGGCACGGAAAAATTGCCCTTGAACTCGAGCCAAACAACCCCCATAAGCTTTTTTCCCTTGTTATAACATCGGTCGAGTGGCTTAGTGCATGTGCTAATAGAACCAAGCGTGTATATGCCATCAAGAGCATGCCAAAGGTGTAGGTGGCAGTGTAACGAAAGGCTGAAGCCCACGTTAGCCAATCAGATTTCCCAAAATAGCCAAATGAAAATGTAAACATAGGTAGCACTTTTGGCGCAGGTGCATGTTCTGGCGCATACTGTGACGTCGGCTGCTTAAACCTCCGTTTTCCTCAAGTTTACATGCAAACAGAGTTTTCAAAAATCTCCACTTTGGCCGGAGTTTTTAGAATCGTTTTCAAGGGCGAATTCTCTGTTTGCGTGTAAACGAAGGGCACAAACGAAGGGAAATATCTCTGTTTTTCAAAATAACAGTCCGTGTACTTGTAAATGGGGTCTTAAACAAACCATGTCCACAGTATCGACGTTGCACCCTTTTTAACAATACATTTTTCACTTGCTGCTGCGCGGATAATTCTACCTGCACCCTCCATTGTTTTTTTAACGGTTTATCTAACTTCCAGGTGTTTGTTTCTCACGTGTTATTGTGCATCACGCAGTGGACATTAAGATTTTAGGGGCGCGTTTTTTTACTTACTCAGTCTTGTTTATTGGTGTTTCAACAAAAATCATAATGAACGAACAAATTAATTTCTTTCAACCCTTTACTTAAAAAATTAAATACCTTTAAATACCGTGATACCGTCAAACATTTGAAAAATATCGAGGTATTAAATTTAAGCCATACCTCCCAGCCCTACATGATACTTACCGTAAGTAGGGGTGTTACAATATGTTCTAAATATATTAGCATGGTCCCTGTAATTATCCTAAGCTTCGAATTGGCATATTGTTCCCCTTAGACACGTTTTGTTACAGAGGGTAAAATATTTTAGGCACTATATGCATTCAATATTGTCACTCTGGATTAGAGCATCAGCTAAATGACTTAAATGTAAACGTAAACACACTTGGTTAATGTAATCTCTTTGGGTAATGTCAAAGCCTGACAAACAGTTGTTTTAGTCCTCCGTTTAGCTCTGAAGGACACATTGCAATGTTGACTCAGAGGTCTAGCCTAGTGTTAAACTACATCCACATTGTCTGTAATTTGACCTTGACGGGGACTTTGCCAACTGGAATTGTCTGTCAAGTATACATGCACAATGAAATGATCCCTTCAGGAAGTTAAGTGCTTTAACACTATCCTATTGTATGCTGATTCTGCCTCTACTCTGGCTATGGTTGCCAAAGAGCCAAACGGTCTGTTAAACAAATCCACCCAGTTGTTTACTTTGGCAATGAGGCCAGTGTTGTTTTTGTCTCCATGGCTCATGTTAGGTGTATTTTCTCCGCCAGTACAAGGGATGAGAGGCATTAGCTGGAGATTAAATAACCGTGAGGTGTACGAAGGGTTAAAGATTAGCACCGTTTACAAGCCAAACGCTGGTAAAATATGCATTTCACTGGTAGATTTGCTTCAGTCATCAGCCAAAAAACAATAATAATCGATTGAGTGGCTGGGAAAATTTTAACATTCACTAGCCGTTTGGCTGGTGGATGAAAAAGTTAATTTTGGACCCTGGATGTAGAACTAGAAAATATCCCCTGAAGACTGCAAAAGATGGGTCTGTGTTTGCTCTGAGACCAGATGACAGACAGAGGAGAAAGCATCTTCACCCCTTGTATATACGGTGTATATGTTTTTAAACTTCCCCTCCCACTTTGTCAAGTCAAATAACTCCTAGGCCTTCTCTCGTCATCAGCCACTCAGCATGTCCGGTGATGCTTCTACGCTTAAAATAATAGGACCTCCCGGGGGTCTTAGGAGGTTTTTTGTTCATGACGCTGGCTGCAGTGGCTGGGAGGTTCATCGGACAGGCATCAGCTAGGTTAGAGGGTGGCATCAGCAGCTAGAAATTCATTAAGGGCCGATCCAGCGTCAACACGTCGATAAGAATGCAAGGCTGGAGTCTTGTTTTCAAGGCGGCATTATTGTTGCATTTCAACTGGCATTGGAATCCACCTTGTAGTGTATAAAATCAAAGATGTTTTCTATCGCATTTGTAGAAGAGAAAATATTTTCCGGTCGAATGTCAGAGCAAGGCTTTTGTTTCTTGAGAACAAAGATCTCAGCACTACTCCCCCAGAAAACAAAAGGTACTGGTAAACTAACTGTCTGCGTAGTAGCATGACACGCCCATTTCATTAAGTAAAATGACACTGCAACCTTGTGACTGGTCTGACAATGTAGAACTGGATGCAGCCTTAAAGGATATATATGTAATTTCTTTTCACCTACTAGACATTTAGTTGGATTACATCAGTACAATTTTTAACAACACATTCTGTAAATAAATGTCTTTGCAGGAATTGAAATTAACGCATGTCTGGGACAAATACATATAATAGTTGGACAAGTAGAATGTACACTGCACTTGCCCGAAAGTGAAAAGTAAGAAATCAATATTAATAATATTTTAACAAGTCCAGAGATTGAGCTAAATGAATAGATCTGCAATTGGTAACTCGTATTTTTTGCCATGGGTTTACCTCACATTCTCAAACATGGGGTTGCTTTTTCAGATTATGACATGTCTCACTAAAATTAGCCATAGTGCATTCTGACTGCACGGTGATCGCTCAGTGCTCTGTTTACACAGTGCAAGTGCTCCGTTACTGTTAATACTTCATCAAAATGTAAACTTAAAGTATGGATGTAAATGTTGAATTTAATGCAGACATATTTTCACTGCAATATTTGAAGTATTTCTGATGTTTAATAGCTGGACAAAACTATTGTGTGTGTCTGCAACAGTGGCCAAAAGTAATTTGAGGGGTACCAGGGGTATTCAAATCATACCCTACGAGGTCCAAAGCCTGCTGGTTTTCTGTTCTACCTCATCATTATTTGCATTCACCTGGTGTCCCAGGTCTAAGTAGGTCACAGGTTAAAATATTGCAATGAAAAAATGGACTGGAACTGGCTTCGAGATCCAGATTTGGTGATGAGGGAGCTACACCTTTTAGAAGAATTTAGAATCATTACGCAACAGAATATTTCTTTAAACCGGCACCATGTAGCTTTTTCGAAAACTACAAAAACAATGTTGTAGGACTACTGAACTTTAGGAACAGCGATAGGAGCGATAGAATCGCAATTTCACAATATCCAACTAGAAACAATTGCATATTATGGACAAAAAAACAATGTGTATTCCAAATGCGTTCCAAATTATTATGCAAATTAGAATTAAGTTTCATAAACATTAAATATATTATTTTCAATACCTTGGATGGTATTGTGTCTCCGGGCTCTTTGGATCACTGAAATCAATCTCAGACACCTGTGATAATTAGTTTGCCAGGTGATCCCAATTAAAGGAAAACTACTTAATGCTGGGTACAAACCACAAGAGAATTGGGCTGATTTTGGGCCAATCTTCCCCCTTTCAACAACCCTAGATATGTCCTTATTATCTTGATGGCCCTACAGATTATTTTATCAGATTTTCTCGTGTGAGGTGTGTTAAGAGTGACCGAACCTGCTCGGAAGAATGTCGGAGCCACCCTGATCAGAAATCCTGATGTGTTGGGGGAAACCCGAGGACAAACCTGTGCACGATCTGGAGATTATCACGTAAAACAAAACAATATCCAATCAGAAAGCAAGCTGAAAGAAGACGGAAGCATAACAAACACAGTCATGGTGCATCTTACAGTTAAATTGATTTGCACAGCAGAGATGGAGGATCAGCTTGTTGATTTGCAACGATTTGTGGCAACGTTGTTTATATAACGTGTTGTGTAAAACCTAAAATAATAGGCTGGATAGGGAGAAGAGTTGGTCATGCTTAATCTGAAGTCTCGAAAGAGATTTCGCATGTTCACAGTCGGGACTCTGGTTGAAAATCTGTTTGTGTGTGGTGTGCTGTCTTTGTCACATCATGGCAAACCACACACTATAGGAGCAAAACTGTTAAATCTAGGAATTTTTGTCCTCATGTTTGTGGTCTCTCACATTTTGAAAATCTTAAAATTTAGTGTGTACCTCGCATAAGAAGGATGTTCCACATTATTAAGCTGGCCAGAGCTTTCAAGCAATATGGGAAAGAAAACGTATCTCTCTGCTGAGGAAAACATCAAATAGTGCAATGCCTTGGACAAGGTAAACATTAGATCTTTCACGAAAACTTAAGCATGATCATCGTACTTTGAAAAGATTTGTAGCTGATTCAGAGGAAAGATGGGTTTTTGCAGATAAAGGTATGATGAAGAAGGTTACTGCCAGACAAATTCATCAGATTAAGAGATCAGCTGCTAAAATGCCATTACAAAGCAGCAAACAGGTATTTGAAGCTGCTGGTGCATCTGGAGTCCTGCAAACCTCAAGGTGTAGGATCCTCCATAGGCTTGCATTGTATATGTGTACATATAGGTGTACATATATGTGTATGTATATATTTATGTATGTATAATGTGTACATATGTGTATATATACTCACCTAAATTATTAGGAACACCATACTAATACTGTGTTTGACCCCCTTTCGCCTTCAGAACTGCCTCAATTCTACTTGGCATTGATTCAACAAGGTGCTGAAAGCATTCTTAAGAAATGTTGGCCCATATTGATAGGATAGCATCTTGCAGTTGGAGATTTGTGGGATGCACATCCAGGGCACAAAGCTCCAGTTCCACCACATCCCAAAGATGCTCTATTGGGTTGAGATCTTGTGACTGTGGGGGCCATTTTAGTACAGTGAACTCATTGTCATGTTCAAGAAACCAATTTGAAATGATATGAGCTTTATGACATGGTGCATTATTCTGCTGGAAGTAGCCATCAGAGGATGGGTACATGGTGTCCATAAAGGGATGGACATGGTCAGAAACAATGCTCAGGTAGGCCGTGGCATTTAAACAATGCCCAATTGGCACTAAGGGGCCTAAAGTGTGCCAAGAAAACATCCCCCACACCATTACACCCCCACCACCAGCCGGCACAGTGGTAACAAGGCATGTTGGATCCATGTTCTCATTCTGTTTACGACAAATTTTGACTACCATCTGAATGTCTCAACAGAAATCGAGACTCATCAGACCAGGCAACATTTTTCCAGTCTTCAACTGTCCAGTTTTGGTGAGCTCTTGCAAATTGTACCCTCTTTTTCCTATTTGTAGCGGAGATGAGTGGTACCCGGTGGGGTCTTCTGCTGTTGTAGCCCATTCGCCTCAAGGTTGTGTGTGTTGTGGCTTCACAAATGCTTTGCTGCAGACCTCAGTTGTAACGAGTGGTTATTTCAGTCAAAGTTGCTCTTCTATCAGCTTGAAGCAGTCGGGCCATTCTCCTCTGAGCTCTAGCATCAACAAGGCATTTTCGCCCACAGGGCTGCCGCATACTGGATGTTTTCCCCTTTTCACACCATTCTTTGTAAACCCTAGAAATGGTTGTGCGTGAAAACCCCAGTAACTTAGTAGATTGTAAAAATACTCAGACCGGCCCATCTGGCACCAACAACCATGTCACGCTCAAAATTGCTTAAATCACCTTTCCCATTCTGACATTCAGTTTAGAGTTCAGGAGTTTGTCTTGACCAGAACCACACCCCTAAATGCATTGAAGCAACTGCTGTGTGTGTGTGTGTGTAAATATAATCAAGAAAATCTATCTAAAAAAAATAGGAAAAGTTAGACAGTGCAGCTTTAACAGCAGACACAGTTAACCAAAGCAACCTTTAACAGTGCATATATCGGTTCCCTGTGGGAATAGAACAATAGCTCCCACAGAGTACCAGCGACCACAACACTGGCCTTGCAACAACCTCAGCGTGGCTCCACTCTAGACCCACTGAGCCACGCTGCCCTTTAGTGACTGGGAGTATGCAAAGGGGGCCTTCAAATCGATGGGGCAACCTTTCTCTCTCCCTAATGTAGCCGCTCCATTAGGGCGTGGTGGTCCTGGTTTTTGTGGAAATGAGCCAGCGAGGGTGGAGGTGTACCAGGGGAGGCTGTTGTGTGTCCAAAACCAGACTGATGTCATCTTTCCTGGGCAGTGTGTCAGCAGGAGAGTGCTCCATCTGCACTGCGCCTCTGTTACCCGCTCCCTCCCTGGATCTATCGACCGGCTAGGCTCAGGTTTTGTGCGGCGGTGCAACAGTCACATACCCATGTGTGCACACGTGCATGACGCACACGGCCGGGCCGTTTATTTATTCTTTATATTGTTTTCCTTTTTTTTTCTTCACCCCCACTCGTTAGCCACCCACTTTTATTACTTCTCTTTCCATCTCTCAGTCTCTCTGTGTCCACCGTTCCCTCTCCCCCTGTGTCTGTATCAGGTTTCAGTAAACAACAGATCTCCTTCTCCTCCCACTTTTCCTCTGGCTAGGCTGCCAAACCCCACACACAAACACTCACTTTCCTGTCATTCCCTGGACAGAAGGGCTAAGGAAGAGAGCGAGAGAAGGGCAAGTGAAGAAAATGCTCCGTGCCTGTTTTATAAGTATGCCTCACCACGTCCTGAGTTTGAGATAATTTTGAGATTTTTATTGAAGATCTTGCTGATTTCAGGCACCCGCTGATTCATACACCATCTACATTACTGGATTTGTGTGCGTCTACCGTGGAATTGAGTTGTTAGGGACGTTGACGCCTCACAGCCTCAATACAGGCTTGTTGTTGGCTGAAGTTCCTCAGTAGAGAGCTGTCTTTCTGGCGTCATTGGACCATCTGGGAATCACCGGACCCTATGGGAAGTTCGGAAGTAAGCAAGATTGGCAATGGAATGTTGGTCTTTAGATATCTCATCAGCTGAATGGGACAAACACACCTCTTCTGAATGACTCTGCACTCTGTCTGCACACAATTCCTGACAGCAGTGTCTAGGCGTGTACAGCAGTCGGAGGCGTGCTAACACGTGAAACTCAGGGAGGATTTCTCTCGCTGGGCTGCGTGGTTCATTTGAACACAACGGTGCACATTCCGCCTCGTTCATGCCGGTTGTCACCCTTCAGGTCAAAGGGTAAGTGTTAAGTAGACTAGATGCTTTTTACTATAGTATGATCCTCATTAGCTAAACATTGCACATGCAGCAGCTACTGTTCCTGTGCTCAAAGAAACATCAAACATAACTGTTGACAGGACAACATCATTTTCTATTCTACATTCAATGAAAAGATGCATTAAATCTGGTTTTGGTTTGGTACAGTATAGATGCTTTCTTTTTGACAGAATTGCAATCCAATTATAGAGGTCAACAGGAAAAAATAAGAATAGTTTATCTTTTTCCAATGAAACAATATTATGAATAGGATTGATTTAGTTCTGCTCTGTTAGGTAGTAGTGCCTTTTTTGTTGCACCTGACCATTTGACTAGACTTTAATCAAGATGGGACATGACCAGAGCTTGAACCACTGGTACAGTTGGTCTTTCGGTCAAAAACACAGAGGGTTAACTTATCAGGATATTGGTTCAGACAAGTCCAATGTCTGCCTGTTATCAAGACAATTTGTGTCTTTGGGTGTGTTTCATCGTTGTGTGAGTACGCGTCTGTCACAGAACACAAATAAATGTCAACCTTACTAAACGCAAAAGCAGCCTGTTGATTTTGAACTACTATAAGAGGCCGTCATATGACACTGTGGAATGCAGAGGTTGGGTGTTTATTGCCGTTGTATGGATGAGTACACAAACTCTAGGGGCTGTATCCTGATTTTAAGAGGAGAGATGGTTGACAATGTTTCATTCAGTAGTTGGTTGAAAGCTGGGATTTTTATTTGGCCAGACTTTCAGGTAACAGCCTACTGTATGTGTGTGGTTGGGGATTCTTGTCTCGATCGGTCTGTGTGTGTGTGTGTCTCTATTTCTAAATCACCTCCCCCCACCCACATAGGCACACATGCCAGGTACCTTCCTATATGGAGCTGTTAAAAGCACCAGTGACAGCTAAAAACCATTGTGACCCAATGGTGAACTGCACTGTTTTGTTGTCAAAGAGATGGCCTCTGCTTTCATTAACAGGTACCTTTTGGTTTCCATTTTTGACCCTCATGCCTACAGCGACATCAATGGGACTCCCCCATCCATGTAACAGCTCAATGCATTCTCCACAACGATGTCAGCTACAGTGACTGAACCGTGACAAAACAGTACAAAAAACAAGACAAAACAAACATTCTCTTCCCTTCCTAAACGAAGGCTGCTGTGAAGTCACTGTGAAACGCCAGAGCTTTGCAAGGACATGCACAGATGTGAGATCTCTCGTCCAATCTCCTTGAAATGTTCTATGTCACTGGCCAGCTGTTGCCATCCCCCAGGTTTGGGATGGGACCACCTGTTTAGCACCACCACTCCAGACATGGAGCTGGCTGGGAATAGCGGACTGATGGCGCAGAATCCTAAGGAGTGGTGAGATCAGTGTAATTAGCCCTGCCTATCTGTGTTATTAGCCCTGCCT
>JACXGM010041487.1:0-10042 GCA_016801145.1 Umbra pygmaea
AATTGTGTTACCAGCGACTTTGTTTACGAAATGTTTCACAGAATTTAGAGAACATGTCGGGTGGGCGGGGCTTGGAACAAGGAAACCAGCATTGTAGTTCTCGAAATACGGAAAAAATCATACCACCTCGTCTATTTAGCATTAAAACGGCAGATCGAAACGTCACAGAAAGACAAGCTATACCTTAAAAAATCAAGGATAACCGAGGCTTTAAGAGAGTAGGTTTGAAAGCCAGATCAGTATAACAGGGATGCTTATTTTCGCGACCGAATACATGCCTACATTCATTTTTCCTATCTCCACAGTCGATTGGATTTCTACCGTGACGTCAGCGTGTGAAAATTCCCCGCGAAATTTCAAATCTTGCTCTTACACTCGCCTGGCATGTATTAAACATATCTCACTGTTCTACAAATGTCTGGGAGAAGCTACTAGCCCCTCCAGATCGCTGTAGGGTGAAGTATCCCTTTAAGTTATTTGCACAATATCATTTGCACAGTTACACTCAAGTGTTACCTATTCCATTGTTATTGCAGAGCCACTTTGTATAAAATCGTACCTCATTTGCAGAAAATGTACATATGCTTCCTATCCTATACTCTGAGCATCCCTGCAATCCCTGCTTTGTTGGCAGCTGTGCAACTCCTTGGACAGATTCAGGTTGGCAAGGAGCGTGCACATGGTTCATCCAACCACATTTTGCAGAGCCACCGATTCTTTTCACACTGCTCATCCAACACGAAAGCCTTTAGTCGGATCATGTACAGGATGATTACGCTCACCATCTATACTTCCATGATTGAATTTACAGGTGCCCAATCTGCACACAAGGAGTGGCTAGAGAGCAACGTGGCAAGGCAGATGATTCGGCTTATCTACAGTTGTGCTCAAAAGTTTACATACCCCTGGAGAATTGGTAATAGAATCTTTTTGGAACGTAACCCATGCGAAAAACAAGGGTTCACTGTATTACATAACAGTCATATTGTCAGAATCAATGCAGAAATTTCACAATTTCTGCCAGGGTATGCAAAGTTATTAGCACAATTGTATTCCAAATTCCGGGCAACATTATGACAATATGAGAATGAAATTCAAATGTAAACTTATTTTTTTCTTAAATGTAGAATGTGGTATTGAACCCAGGCCACTGACTAGTGTACTAACCAGTGTACTAACCAGTGTACTAACCAGTGTACTAACCAGTGTAATAACCAGTGTAATAACCAGTGTACTAACCAGTGTACCACCACAGACAACAATGTCAGAGGTAACATGGAAAGCTAACCATGCTTTAATAGGTCAGGAAATGCTTCACCCTTTAAAGAACCATTGTGTTCACTTCAAGAACCTTTTTCATAATTCCACGTGGATCCCTCAGATCCAATGAAGAACCTTGCTAGAACCCTTTTTTGAAAGTGTAGAGCTCAGCAGACTAACAATATTCCTTACAAGTGTGTATTTTTAGGTTTACAGTAACATTGTCATTGCTGTTCAGAAATCATTGTAGTGAACTAGAATAAACAACCATAGATCACAATTATTTGTTTTTACATTACTGAGAATATAGCTGATTTAAGGGGTCTAGCCTGTATTTTACTGATGTTAAGGAGTCTACCTGGCGCTGTATGTTTCTTACATTAGGTGTCTACCTGGAATGGTAACTGATGGAAAACAGTGTGTGTGTGTGTGTGTTTATATTTAGGTCTGGGAGTTTGTGTTTGTGCCTGTTCTGGTTTAAAATCAATGTGAAGCACTGCCTTTAACTCTGTGTGTATGTGTGTGTGTGTGTCCAAATGTTTGTGTGAATGTGTGTGTTACTACAACTTAAGCGTGCCTTGGGCCATGGCTGCATTGTGTCTGCCTCACCTGGGCTTTGAACCGTTGACCCATGGTGTCAGGGGTCGGAGCCCAAAGGGCCAGTTGCCACCCCCAGAAATCCGCCCGGGCTGTAGCAGACTCCCTCTGGCCTTCCTCCTCTGATTGAGACAGGAACCTAGCCTTTCATCACGGCCTGGTTCGCTTTGCTCTGATTTCCTGCCACGGCAAACACAGTGTGTGGCACAGTGCAGAGTCTATGGGATGACAGCACCATGGCTGCACACACTTACACATACAGTACTTAAAGACACACACACACACACACAGTGTATAGCACATCCCACAAACGGTCTACAAACACACAAATACAACAACACATACATACAGCTTAGTTAGAGACACACATTAATATCAAGGCGCATCGCCATACACACATTCAGACCCACACACACACATCTACTAGCACACATGTACACAATTAGTGGCTGGCTGGCTGGTAGAGACGGATTGCTCTGATCTAGAGATCTGGAGATCTGCAAGTACATCAAAGTGCCTGAGAAAAAGAATTTGACTCAAGACTACACATGCCCTCCCAGCAAAGGTTCCTCTGTAACACGGGCCTTCAGTTTGACACTGATCCTCCCATTTCTGTCGCTCTCTTGTTGTCATGACAACACCCTTCAGGTGAGAGGTGAAGACGTGACGCTCACCCTCTCTCTCAGGGTCTGGGTAAACCTCCCACAATGCTGTTCTCTTCACGAGGCGCACGGGAAACACGGGGTTGGGTGTGACCTGTCCGCTCAGGAACGAACAGTAGCGTTTGTATTATTTTTCCCAGAGGTTGCTATATTTATGTCTATTGTTTCGAGGTGGAAGCTCCCCTGACTGTCTAATGTGTGTCTGTGTGTGTCTGTGAGTTTATATTTGCATCTCTTTCTGGAGCGTGTCCAGTAATGAAAATAACAAATTGACAGGAGTCTAACTGCAGAGATGACCACATTATCTTTCTGTTATGTCAGATTCCCACACAGAATTAATGGCTGTGAAGGTGTGTGTCAGTCTGTGTGTCAGTCTGTGTGTCAGTCTGTGTGTCAGTCTGTGTGTCAGTCTGTGTGTCAGTCTCTGTATGTACTGTATGCATGTACACAAGTGCAAGAGGGTTTTGGTCTATGAAAGACTGAAAAGTGTGTCTGTTTGTCTAAAAATATCCTGCCACTATCTATCTATAGGAAGGTGCAGATGTATATTCGGTGTCTGTGATCTAAACACATCACAACATTGTCTCTGTTCTAACCACACTGGACTAGCAGAATTCACTGGACTAGCAGAACTCACTGGACTAGCAGAACTCACTGGGCTAGCAGAACTCACTGGTCTATCAGAACTCACTGGGCTAGCAGAACTCACTGGACTATCAGAACTCACTGGGCTAGCAGAACTCACTGGGCTAGCAGAACTCACTGGGCAATTAGAACTCACTGGGCTAGCAGAACTCACTGGGCTAGCAGAACTCACTGGGCTAGCAGAACTCACTGGGCTAGCAGAACTCACTGGGCTAGCAGAACTCACTGGGCTATCAGAACTCACTGGGCTAGCAGAACTCACTGGATACACATTGAATGAATTACAGAAAATATTGTAAACCCTCTAACCCAAAAAAGGCCTGAGGCATTGATGGTGTTCTAAAATAAATGATCAAATGTACACCAAGGGAACCTGTGTGAACAGCAAACTTGGAAAAATCCTATGCAGTACAATTAACACAAAATACTGTAAAAAATAACATGTACTGTATACACAGCACACCTTATTTCACAAGCAAACAAAATGAAAACAAAGTTCTCAAAGTTTGTTGATTTCAAAAAAGCTTTTGATTCAATTTGGCACAAAAACCGGATGTATTGATGGAAAGTATAGTTTGGAGGCGAACATGACATGAAAAAAATGTATGTACGCATCCGTCTCCACCATGCATGGGGGTTGAAACAGGGATGCACTTTGAGCCCCACTTTCTTAAACATTTATTTTAAAGAATTGGCAAGGGGATCAGAAATGTCTACCAGATCTGGCCTCACCCTACTGAAATTAAATGTCTACCAGATCTGGCCTCACCCTACTGAAATTAAATGTCTACCAGATCTGGCCTCACCCTACTGAAATTAAATGTCTACCAGATCTGGCCTCACCCTACTGAAATTAAATGTCTACCAGATCTGGCCTCACCCTACTGAAATTAAATGTCTACCAGATCTGGCCTCACCCTACTGAAATTAAATGTCTACGGCTTTCAGATGACCTGTTGCTTCCTTCCCCAAGCAGGCAGGACCTGAAGCACAGGACCTTCATTACTAAGTCTGTAAGACGTGGGCCCTTTTGTCTAATATAACTATTTGCTTATTTTTCCTGCAAAGCTTCAAAATACCTTGTGTGTTAAATTTACGACATTTTAGAATTCACTCTTGTTGTTTTTGCTTGCCTTGGCTAAACAAGTGTTTCCCACGCCACTGAAGCACTTACAATTTAAATTGAATGAAAACAGAGAGAGACAGAAAGAGAAAATGAGATGAAGATAAGGGAAAGTGGAGGAAAGAACAAGTGGAACATGAGTGGAACAGAAGAGAATGAAGACTGTTTGGTCTGAATAAACGCAAAAGTGAGAGAGAAAAACATGCGTGGAATAAGATTAATAAGGGAAGGAAAGAAATGGAGGACAAATAAACCAAGAGAACAAGGAAGAGAGTGTGTGGCTTGTACACAGTGAGTGAATGGGGCTCTGATAGAGGAGTGGGTAAACAGATCGACAATGAGGGATGTAGGAGAGGCAGAAGACCCTGACCTTTCAACTCACCCATGATGATTTGATAAAAAAAGAAAGGGGGAGGGCGACCAAGATAACAAACGATGTGGTTACTTAAGAGAAGGTTGTAAGGGAAAAGGAGTGAGAGAGAGGGGCAGGAGGGCAGAAGTGTGGAGCGAGGGCATTGGCCCGAGCCTCGTGTGTGGGTGGGAGGCCGAGGTGACGAAGTTTAATTTATCGTCATCAGCATCGTCATTAGTGTAAGCCCTGTTACACAGCCAGTCCGCAACAGACCAGGTCACCTCTGACTCAACTGTCTTCCTCCCCCCGTCTTCCAGATGTATTACAGCCTACCTCCTGGTGAGTGGCTGTAGCCAAGCAACTTGAGGAAGATGCAAGTCCCATCCTTTTATCCCACTAGCTACACAACGAAGTAACAAACACTTCTGACATGACACAAACATAATCAGCACCGAAGATGCTGATTAGGACACAGAAAAAGAACAACGTTTACGTTGTCTTGGTCTGAGGATTCCAGGATTGTATATTTACAGCAACTGTAAGCCGCAATTTAGGGTTAGCTTTCTGGGTTGTCAAATTAACTATAGTACAAATGTAATTTTTTTAACCTTTTGTCTGACTTAAGGTTAAGCTTAACATTGTCAGTGTTAATGTTAAATTATTAAATAATTTTAAGAAGATACATTTTAGAAATGGTCAGCCTTACCCCACAGTCACACGAGCGACAAAAGTCAGCGACAAAGAGACAAGCTACCATTCATTTTCAACGCAAGTGGCCGTTTCCCAGCTCGCGGGCGCTGTCGCGAGCAAGGCGGGGTAAAAGTAGACAAGAAGTCTATTTTATGCAAATGCTGAGCGAAGCGACAAAGCGACTGCCAATTGGAGTGAAGGCAGCGTGACGTATACGTTGGTTGCTCGAGTTGAAGAAAACAATTCAAGATGGCGGAAACGCTTCAGGACAACATATTTCTGTATATATCTGATATATTTGGCATTTTATCTCATATATTTTGTTACTTCTATCGAGAAATACATACTTTTAAATAAAAATACATCGTTTTTAATATCTCTGAAGTAACTTTTAAGACCTCTCGCAGATACTAGCTAACATCATGCTAGTATCAAAACAGAAACGCCTACTAAGTGAGTGGTGTTGCTTGTCTTTTGTCGCTCGTGTGACTGTGGGGTTAGTTCTGATGTTGTGGCTGTTTGAACTACTGATGACCTGCTTGCTGGAACTCTGTAACATCCTCAATGTCACATTGAAGAACATCTCCAAAGTTGACCTTTTAATGGTGAAATCACTCACCAGTGGTTTGGGCTTACTACGGTTGCCCAGGTTACACGTGGTGAACCCTGGACTCCACAGGTGTGTTCGTTTGTGTGTTTATTTGTGTTTGTATGTTTGTTTGTCTGTTTGTATATGCTTCCATATATGTGCTCATGCTCGTGTGACCCTGTTGTTTAGGCATCACCACTGTTTGTTTGTGTTAGCAGGCTACGTCGGCATATGCCGAGTCGACCTGACAGAGCCAGGCGTGCTGTGGCAGAGTAAAAACATGGCCACCCACCAAGCCAGGGGTAAAAAGGACAGCTATGTGTGCTCGTAGCAGACCTCATACAGCTCTGGGCTTTAAACCAACACATAACTGTTTTGTCTCTGGACCTTCCTGTGTTGTGACAGTGGACTGGCCGGCCCCATCAGCTCCACAGGGATGGGTCAGACCATTGTTGAAAGTGGGGGTGAAGTGGGCTACACTACACTGCTCAGGGACGGACATAGGGTCAGTAAGAAAAATAGCTGTTGTGGGGGGTCTTCTTATTTAGATTCTACTAAACTGGTAATGTTTATTTATTTTCATTTGGGTGGGGTGTCGGACAGTCAGTTTAGGGTCAGGAAAACAGCAATATGATTTCACAAAACTAAACTGATAAATGCTCTCCAATTAAGTTGACAAATGAAAATCAGAAAATACCTATCATGTATTCACAGGAATCAGGAGTAGACCCAAGCGCAGAGAGCAGCTTTTAATAGGTAAAGGTACCAAAAAGGAGCAAGCAAGGCAAAAACCAAAAAGACAGGCTGGAGAGTTAAAATACCAAACAGGAGCAAAAACCAGGCTAAAGTACAGAATAGGAATTGGCGAAAAAGGCTAAGTGAAAATACAAAGATGGAATCCAAACTTTAATAATCCAATACTCAGAAAACAGCTCAGCATGTAACATCCAGCCGGAAAACAATACTTCGCAGAGTATACAGGGAAGTCCTAGGCATATATACAGAGTGTAACAAAGGTGACATAAATCCTGGGTGATTGGCAGTTGGGCTACAGGGCTGTGTTCATGGAGACTCAGGATTTAGGGAATTGCAGGTAAAAAAAAGTAATGGGAAGAGACAAGGGTTAACAGAAATAAGGAAAAACATTAATATTTAGGGGTTGAGGAGATATGTGACAATACCAATGAATACGTTATCTTTGCTGTTACTTTCTGTCACTCCCACCTTGTTTCAATATAAATGATGTTGCAAAAGCAGGTAAAAACTCTGAAATTACTAAAATAAATGAAACTTTTAAAAGAGTAGAGTGTGTTGCTAGGAAAGAGTATTACAACGAAACATCATCAGTCTAAACTCAGCTCAAATTCAGTGGGTTAACAATATATCACTTTGTGAATTCTAGATGGTTAGACATGGGATTAGGTTTAACTAGATTGTTAGAGTTAGGATTAAGTTAAACTAGAGGGTTAGGATTAGGGTTAACTAGAGGGTTAGTGTTAGGATTAGCACCCGCTGAGAAGTTGCCGACATGGCAAGGTAGGGGTTTTTAGAATGACCAATTGGGAGATAAGAAAAAAGGGTAAAATAAAGAAAAGAATAATGTAAAAACTCATTCAGAATGCAGCAGCCTGCCTGGTGTTCAACCTTCACCAGTTCTCCCAAATCTTTGGTCGTCTTGCAGGAAGCGCACGTTTGAGATCTCTCCAGAGTGGCTCTGTGATGGCCTGTGATGGCCACAACTTTTTCTGCTGTAACCACTGGAGGTGGTTTTTTCTGCTGTAATCAACTTGCCTTGTGCTTAGGGTCATTGTCGTACTGAAATGTCCAAGAGCCTCCCATGCACAGCTTTCGTGCAGAAGAATGCAAATTGTCTGCATATGTATTGTTCGATAACATGCTGCATTCATCTTGCCATCAATATTCACGGTTCCCCGTGTCTTTAGAGCTCACACACCGCCAAAACAGTGAGCCACCACCATGCTTCACAGTGGGGATGGTATTCTTTTCAATACAAGCCTTGTTGACACCTCTACAAACATAGCTCTTATGGTTGTGACCATAAAACGCTATTTTGGTCTCGTCACTCCACCTTGCGTGTCTGCATCAATGCCAAATATTCAAGACTATTTGAACTTTTGAACAGGGCCATTTGGGTGATTTCTGTCATCACAATGATTTAAAAAGGTACCAAACAACTAATTGTTGTGATAATTAATGTCTTCATATGATTACTACCCTTACATAATAGTCAGATGTTTTGCATCAACAGTCATATTGTCAAAATCAATGCTGAAATTTCACAATTTCTGCCAGTGTATGCAAAATTATGAGCACAACTGTTTACACAAAAAATCCAATGTAGAAAACCAGTTCCTTACCTGTCCTACTGCCTGGCTGGGTTTACAGGTTGATTTTCTGAATAATAAATAGAACGATTCCAGAGTCAAAACTCAGATGATCTAATTAACTAATGTAATTGTTTTCTAATCTGGAGAAGTTTGAAAGCAGAAACTGAGGACTGTAATAAAATAGAAATATTTTCTGTCTCTGTTGCCATTGCTAGGTAGTTTCCAAAACCACCACCAGAGCGAGTTCGTCCTAGGCTTGACAGTAACAAACCCGGTAGTCGCTAAGCACAGCCGCAGTTAAAATGTTGGCCTTTGACATATAACTTCCTCAATGTATTCCATCTCAAACATGTATGGTTGGATATTACCATTCACTTGATCAAACTTGTCCAGCTTTTCAGGCTCCATTGTAGAAAAAAATAATCCCTCTTAACTCATGATATTTTGCAACATATTAAACAGAAAAAACGCAATATTCTCAACCTTGCTACCAAAGTTTAATTCTCCAGTCATCTTGATTCTTAGGCCGGACCAAAACAGTTTAGGAAGTCAAGTGAATGCTTCCCCTGAATCTGAAGACCTCCCCTGAATCTGAAGACCTCCCCTGAATATGAAGACCTCCCCTGAATATGAAGACCTCCCCTGAATATGAAGACCTCCCCTGAATATGAAGACCTCCCCTGAATTTAGCTGTAGTTTTCAAAAAGTCCACCAGTGACGGCAGTAGCAGAGAATTTGGAAACGTACAATGACTGATTTGGGAACTTTAGAACGCATTGAGAAGGTGTTTTTAGTGACTGTCTTTGTTTGAAACATGAGCAGCACAACAATTTTGAGGTGTTTAGGGGTCTGAAGTGTCTCTTTAAAGTTGTTGATTTCCACCTCCTCTGTTATCTTAAATGTTTATTTGTATGATCCATCTCTAGCACTGGTATTGCCTATTCACTCTTTCTAAAATTGAACGCCCTTCTTACTGAGTTTTGGTTATTTACCTAGAACGATTCATTATCTAGAATTCACAAGCATTGGATTGTTCACCTACACTGTAAAAACAAAAGGTTCTAAATGGCACTAAAAGTGGTTCATGGCTTGTAATCATAGGGGAACCACTTTAAGTGCTACATAGCACATATCTTTAAAAATGGTGCAATGTAGAACCATAAGAGGTGCCATATAGCACCTTAAGCACCTCATAGAACCGCTGAAGAACCGTTGAAGAACCGCTGGAGAAGTAGTGGTGCTATATAGCACCTTAACGATTTAAAGAACCTGTTAAGCCCAGTTTGGTTCTTCAGCAGTTCTTCAGCAGTTCTTTGGGATGGTTAAGGTGTTATATTGAACCTCTTATGGTTCTACATAGCACCATTTTTAAATATAGGTGCTATATAGCACTTCAAGTGGTTCCCCTATGATTACAAGCCATGAACCACTTTTAGTGCCATTTAGAACCTTTTGTTTTTAGAGTGTACTGAGCTTGAGCTGGGTTTAGACTGCCGTGAGATAAATTAGTTTCACCTAGCTTTCCTTAAAGTACTGTATGAACTCACTGTAAGTTGCTTGATAAGAGTGTCTGCTAAATGACTATAATGTAAAACATCTAAATGTAACAAATAAAACATATTTTTTTAGGTAATTAGGGTTACCTAGAGGTTCTGATTGATGTTTCAGTGTTAGGATTAAAGTTAACTAGAGGTTTTGAAAGAGATATCAAGGTTCATTGCGTGTGTGTGTGTGTGTGTGTGTGTGTGTGTGTGTGTGTGTGTGTGTGTGTGTGTG
>JACXGM010041488.1:0-10042 GCA_016801145.1 Umbra pygmaea
TGCAGGGTGGGTCCCAGGGTGGTAGGGGAGTCAGCAGGGTGGGTCCCAGGGAGGTAGGGCAGCCTGCAGGGTGGATCTTGGGGAGGTAGGGCAGTCTGCACAGTGGGTCTTGGGTAGGGCAGCCTGCAGGGTGGGTCTTGGGTAGGGCAGCCTGTAGGGTGGGTCCTTGGGAGGTAGGGCAGCCTGCAGGGTGGATCTTGGAGAGGTAGGGCAGTCTGCATAGTGGGTCTTGGGTAAGGCAGCTTGCAGGCTGGGTCCCAGGGTGGTAGGGCAGCCTGCAGGGTGGGTCCCAGGGTGGTAGGGCAGCCTGTAGGGTGGGTCCTTGGGAGGTAGGGCAGCCTGCAGTGTGAGTCTTGGAGAGGTAGGGCAGTCTGCATAGTGGGTCTTGGGTAAGGCAGCTTGCAGGCTGGGTCCCAGGGTGGTAAGGCATCTTGCAGGCTGGGTCCCAGGGTGGTAGGGCAGCCTGCATAATAAGTCCAGGAGAGGTAGGGCAGTCTGCACAGTGGGTCCAAGGGAGGTAGGGCAGCCTGCAGGGGCGGTCCCAGGGAGGTAGGGCAGCCTGCAGGGTGGATCCCAGGGAGGTAGGGGAGCCTGCAGGGTGGGTCCAAGGGAGGTAGGGCAGCCTGCAGGGTCCTGGCACTGCCACATTTTCCCTCACACATTCATGCAGTCCAGAGAGAGCTTTGACAGTCCAATGTGATTGTCATGATTGGTAATCACAAAACTTTGAATTTGTGATGACAAACAACTTAAAGGAATCATTTAAATTAACCAAATAAACTGTCTAATTGAAGTTCTGTTAAGCGTTTTGATGTTCCCTTCACACTGTAGTTTTGTGCAGACATACACAAGAGAGCATGGACATTGGACAGTTCCACTCAAATGTATATGTTGGTCCAGGATTCAAGTTTTGAGCAAGTACAGCTTTTCCCAGTGCTGTAACCTTACCTAATTTCCCAGAAACCCTAGCCCTCAACTCAACCATTTTGATTTGATACCTAAACTTAAAACCAGTCAGGTTTCAGTGGCACATAATTTACCTTAAAATGTATCCACCTAGCCACACGGCCACAGACATACTGTATATCCCCCATTTCTGAATCTCAAATGAAGGATCTGTTTATTTATGATTATTTTTTTATATACATTTCTTTCCATACTTTCTTAGATATAGACAGTGGGAAAAGATAAAGGAGGAATTTATTTTAGGGAAGAACTGTAGGCTGAATTTAAAGCCTTGCAGCAGTTCCTTTACACCAGAGCCCATGATAACTGGGGCACCCTAGACTATGAACCATCTGACATTCAGGTCCGCGATGTAGGCAACTATCCTTCACAAATTTGAGGTAACAACGCGTAAACGTATTTACGTCACCCATACATTTAGATTCCCTATATAATCATCAGGTTTTGAAGTGGATTGAAAAGTATGATTCTAACGTGATTTTTTATATAGTTTAGTTAAGACAGGTGGGGAAAGTGAGGATGATAAAAAAAATACATTTACCAAAAGCTCATCCTGCGAATTGCAGCTCTGGTGTGCATCCCTGCTAATTTGAGTGTGCCCTCGCACCTCCACTCTTCTCGGCAGATTCATAAATCTCATTCCCATTATCCTACTAATTAGCCAGGATTACAGGAGCATGTAATGCACCCGCTTCCCAATAGATTGATTGGAGGACGGTCTCTTTGTTTTGAAATCACTTCCTGATTGATGTACAGAGCCCTAGTTTGCAATTGTAATGGCCCAGATGTTAACAATCAAATGTGTTTCCGCTCCAAGAAGTAACAGTCTGTCATGGAAGAGGAGCCAGCCAGCCGTGTAACCACACATCACAGGAGTGTGGGGACGAAGGGACCAGCAGAGGGGGAGGAGTTTGGGGCTGGTGTACACGGGGGGGCATTTTTTGGGGGGGCATTTGGTGGGGCTTGCATTGGTGTGAGAGAGGGCATATGTCCCTGCCCATCACAGAGAGCTTGGTTCTTCCCACCATAGATAGTAGAACATGTGTTTTGACTATGCTGTCACTCCGATACGCTGATGTGCATAACGGAGAGTGCAATCAGAAAATGCTTACGTTATTGATTACACTTTTGAGTGCCTCAGATCACGCCTGTGCCTCAGATCTGTCTGTAGTATCTATCCAGGAGGATGGTTGCTCGGGGAAACATTAAGAGTCTCCTCTGAGAAGGTTTGCTTTGGAACATTATGAGCTGAGAAAAAAACTGTACAGAAATTAGAGGTTAAATATAACTTTCAAGGACGCTGATTAAGGTGCTGTCAATCCCAACGGTTGTGCATTTTCTCTGTAAGGAGTATTGCTAACATAACCAACCAGTAGAGGGCAATATTGCCTTTCAGGAGCCACTTCGTTATCTGTTCTCTTCCGTTTTGTTGCCATTTACCAATAAATCACCTCCCAGGATAGTTAATGGCTACAGAAGCAGATCATGAGTGAGCTATCTGTGGGCCGATAATTTAAGTGAAGATCCCCACGCCGATTTTATTGAGAGAAAAATTATGCAGGACGCAAATGGGGACTCTGGGAAATAATGGGGTTTTCATCTGAAATGGACCTGTGTTTAGCTCGGGTTCACTTTTCTCCCAATGAAAATATGGACTGAATTTTATTTAGACTTTATGCACATGGAGGCTCTTTGCTGTCCCCTTGGGGGTGGGTGAGGATAGGGAGATGTTAGACGGGGATGGTTTAGTCCTTGTACCACACCATTGGTCCCTGCTTTGTTTCAGTAATGTGCGCCATGATAGTCATGTCCTGGCTTCTACTCTAATTGAGGTATGACAACCATGAGGATGGGTTTTGGAGCAATCGCCTGGTACTATGAAAATGAGTTCTACAGACTATGGTGTGGAGGGTTATATTAGGATGTGTGTATGTGCATGCGTGTGTTTACATCATTGGAGGCCGGTGAAACTTAATTGAGTTGGAAGTGCTCATATTAATGTCTGAAATGGAGTTCATGGAATGGTATCTCACACTGTCGTTTAACGTGTTTAACTCCTTTCCATTAACTCCAGTCCAGAAATGTATATGAGCCCATCCTCCTCAACTGACGTTCACCGGCCTCCACTGGCATACATTAGGGGATTTGTTATATTGATAGTCCATATTGTGGGGAGTATCCAGGGTAATGTGGCTGGCTTGGCCCTCACCATGCGCTGACATGGGTTTGGTAGAGGAGATAGCTCCAGAAGTTCTCCCCATGTGGCCAGAGCATCCCTTCAGAAACATGGCACTGTTGACTGGCTATGCATTACTTGTAGTGGTCTGTAAACAGCAGACGATCAAAGATAGAGGAATGAAAACGTCGAGCGGAAGGAAGTAGGACGATGAGGATCTGCAGACTTTCAACTTCAGCTTCAAATACAGCAGAAACCGGGTGCTGTGTGGGATTCCCAATGAGTATCGTATGGTATGAGAGCAGATGTTGCATGGTACGTAGTGTGAGTGAGAGATGCTATAATATACAATATCCAGCTACAGTCACACTATTGGACCATGTTGACAGTCACACTATTAGACCATGTTGACCAATGGGTAAAAGGGAGGGGTTTTCCCTCCTCCTAACCAAGGACGACCACAGTAACAAGTCCAACCTGGCCTGAAGGACATATTTCTGATGCTTTTTGTTTACAGTAGTGTTATGCATCATTAGATGACAGTACATACATTAACCAATAGGATCGCAATCATACAATAATTAACAAAATATTGAATGTGTTACGGATGAGCAAAAAGTAACAATTATAAATTTTATTAGTACAGTTACGCTTAGGATATGTGTATTGGTTAGGTTTAAGAATTCATTTTGAATGGCTAAGAGATACATTTTGATATATATATATATATCAAAATGTATGTCTTTCCATGAGTTCACATTGTTGGCAAACTGCCCGTTCACCCTCATCATGTTTAAAGCTGTAGCAAACTGCCAGTCGGTTTTAAAAGATCACTCACCATTGCCTTTGTGATAGTATGAAATATAATATGAATGACGCATACTACGATATGCTTTGTCAATGATCCAAGGGACCATTGGAATTCGACCTCACTTTGTAGACAAGCTAAAGCAAAGTTGTTTGCTTGAGGAGCGCGGCATTACATTCTCTATTGGGATCAGAGGGACTTCTGGGACAGCGGGGGGTCACCACATCCAGATGGGCATGCTGATCAACTCTCTACCCTGGGGAGCCAGAGACCATATTGTCCCGTCTCTCCAGATGTGTGGAACACAGGTCAGGCTGGCCCAGACGCCACACAGGGGATGTCCTGGTTGCCGGTCCCAGGGGAAAAGGACCAGCCTGGGACTGGCAGCTGCACCCTTCTCAGAGCACCCTGGCCCACGCACCCCCAGGGTATACCTACTGCTCAGCTTGTGCTCTAGTGGCATGTGACAAATGGTGACATGTTTCTGCTCTCCTGCTTGGTTAGATTGGAGGTCCTGATGGATATTGAAACAGCAGGCGACTTTCAGATCCTTGTTTCTCAGATGTAGGAGATACAGGAGGGTGAATGTGCTGCCTTGAACTGTGATAAATATTGCTTCATATAAAATTAAATGAGTGTTCAATCCATATACTTCTCTACATCAATGGCGGCAGAGATGTGCTAACAATTCACATTTTTTGGCAATTACTGTCACATTTTTTATGCTAGCCCCTCTCACAATATGCAGTTTACATATAGCTTTCTACCTTAAAGTTAATATCATGGCACATTCAAAATGTAGGACTTTAATTTCTGAAAACAAGAAAGGAGAAAAGAGAGCGCTGCTTTCAATAGACGTTATTAAAAGTGTGGTATGATTGATAACCTGTCAGTCATGGGAATAATCAGGACCAATCCCATTGCACACAGCCATCCCTACATCCCGCCCTCATCCTTTATACTTATATCACCCCCAACACATCCACTTGCCATTGAAAACCTGTAATTGAATGAGTTTTTGTCATTATTTTGATTAATCATATTAATTTGTACTAATTAAGAGATGGTTTGAAGTGATGACAATTAGATTAATGAAATTAGTTTTAACTTTCTTTCACCTTAATATTAGAATAGAAGAATTCTGACCAGTACTGTTATGAAACATTTGGCAATCTGGATTTTTGGACTAATTGAATGTCTGATTTTATTAATGATGAAATTTATAAACGTCCTTGGGGGGGGGGGGTAATGCAGATTGCAGATTCAGTTGCTAAGAGTGAAACATTAATTAGAATTCCTGGCTATATTCCTCACGTTAAAGGCGTAGGCTTCACGTTAGCCACGGGCCTGACAATGCTGTGTTGTGCCACACAGGGCCAAACCATGTGCTGCTGTAGGGAGAACCATGTGGTTCTAAGTGGTGACAGATAAGGCCCTTTCAAGATCCTAGATTAATGGTGCCTTTTTCAAAGTGTTGAATAACTGTGAAGATTGTCTGACCACTGCACTGATCAGCAATAAGAAAAATGATCCCCATTCCCTAAACTCATCCCTGGGCAACAGCTGTCGCTGACACCCGGACGGTTGTCAGTCTTCACCACATCCATTTAGAGCTGTCACATCATATCGTCTCGAGTCCACAGTTCAAAGGTTTCCACATACAAATACCATTATCTTCAGACTTGCTCATTCCCTAAAGAAGGATTAAGAGTAAATTACAGCCAGGTAATTTAAATGTTTCCCAGAGTGTAGTTTTCTCAGTCTAGTCCAAGCTGTCCCCGGTGGCTGGTCCAAGTCCGGTGATTGACACACAGGGCAGCCCCTGCCACTCCGGGTGCAGTGGGGGTCTAACACTTGTGTTCTGTGGGCTTTAGCCGTTCCTGCAGCTCTGCATATTCACCAGCCTGTCTCTCTCTCCGCAGGCCAATTCATAATTAACAGCTGTTGGCTTGTCAAGAGTGGCCCAGGCCACGGCAAACGCACATACATTTATATTCACTGAGAAGACCCCCGTGCCATGGATGGATTTCAGAGGCCATGAACTCCTCCTTGCTGAACTGAATGATGGACGCTCACCTGAAAGCTCAAACACAGACTCTCAGTCCAGTCAAACTCCCACTACCTCCACCACTGCCTCCACCGCTGCCTTCACCCAGCCTCTAACCTTGCCTCTACTCCCGGTTAGCTCCTTCTGCCGCCGGCCCTGGAACTTTATGCATAAACTCTAAAACCTGTCTGGCTTGCTAAGGTGGTATGAAAATGAAGCTTTGCCGAGACCGGCCTCCACTGTGTGTGTGTTTGTCATGCCTGTTTAGCTGAAGTTGAAATGTAAATATAGACCGCGGGAGATCAGCGCTGCGATATACTGCTTGAAATTCTAATAAACAAGGAGCTGTCTACTTGTAATAAATGATACCCATAAAAAGGGATGATTCCTTTAACTGATAAAGATGAAAAGTAATTGTTTGCGCTCACACAAAATTAATCAGATCAAAACAGGGGCAATCATTTTAAAGAGACATCGGACCCATAAAAAAGGGAAAAAAGTGATAAAGTATTGGCTATCAGGCATGAAGTCTGGAGGTTACCATTACAATAATATGGAGGGCTGGTATTCAAGAGCCTACAGATAGTATTATTGCATATATTCAAAGAGGAGGAAATGTTTATGGTATATATACAAGTAGAGGCCGTCAAAGGCATGTCTGAGCTACAAGGTCACGAACAATGTGGAGTGCCTAAATTTAAGGAGTGATATCAGAAGAAGAGTTTAAAAGTTTATCTCAAAATACTGAACTCCACCAAACTGTCCTTTAAAACAAATATAATTGTTATTCAATTAATAATTCTGGAAAAATATTCATTTCTGAACATCAGCAGACAGAACATTTTCTGGGGATTTATTCTGCTGTACCAAAATATATGTTGCTTCTAGAAGCTTTTACAAATGCACTTTATGTTTTCCTTTATACATAAAATCTTAGTTTTGCCCATAGAGCAGAGATGCTCTTTATAAAGTTAATTCAATATTGAATCTACTGTACATGTGCTAGATAACAATAATGTTAGAATTATACTATGCAACAAAAATGCATATTAGAGGATATTATGATATTAGGCTACTGAAAGACTAAAACTCCACTGCATTCACTTTACTATAGATTCATTAGGAGTTTAACCGTTGAAAGATTAATGCACCATAATTACAACCATAAGATAATTACAGTCAATATCATTTGGAAATTCATTTAAATTACAATATTGTTTTGAAGAAGTGTACTGTGTTGGTTATAATGCTTTTCAGATAACTCATTTGAAAGTATGTTGTTAACAAACAATGGCATAGCCTACTAAAACTTCACTTTTTTGGCGGTAAAAAGCAGATTTTTAAGAAACACAATTTGTTTGTTGCAAAAGTAATATAATACTGAATACAATTTTTTACTCTTAATGTTTAAACTATGCCATGAAAATGTGTCATTGTTGATGGACACTGTAGCGGCACCATGCAAAGGTGCTTGATAACTTTCTCAAGGTAGTCTCATACTCCTTGACAGGGGCGCCGCCAGGAATTTTGGGCCCCATGACAAAAAATAAAATTGGGCCCCCTCTGTGCAGCTGTTATCACAATATCTATTTTTTGGGGCCCCTGTCAGTCATGAGCCCTTGGAATTGTCCTAACTTTCCCCCCCTATACGGCACCCCTGCTCCTTGAACAAACTAATATACATTTATGTGGCACGCAACATATTTTATGCCCTCAATATGAATGTTTACTAACAATGACCACCTCCCATGTTCTTTTTTAATTTTGATATATTGATGAGCAGGGCAGAAGCTGAACTTTACACCGAGTTACACTGAGTAGAGAATAAACAAATGACGGATGGGATCGGCACATTGTTAATTATACATTGAAGATGTGTAAAAAGTCACAGTCCTATTGCTATTTATTTTATCACTGAAAATAATAGCTATAATATAAAGACGGATTCTGTCTCAATTGTTTATTTTTCTGGACAGTCATCACAGGCTACACAAGTATGCTGCCAGGAGCACTTCCTGCTCTCAACACAGAGTACATAGCCTCCTGCGCCAGGCTTCAAATATGATAGAACACCTGGACAGACCGGATGCACAGCAAACATGTTTATTTTCACAGCTTTCAGATGATAAACCAACACATTCCAAAAGTAGGGCCAATTCCTACTGCTAGGCCAGTACAAGGCTAGGAAATCTAACTAGAACAGTTCCCTAGCTCTCGTTCACAGCCTGCCTGGCCACGGTCCTACCCTGCCTGTTTACCAGAGCATTGGACAGACAACCTGACACGGACAAACATGGCATGGAGCTGACTGGCCACTGCAACAACCTGGAGGCCATCCATATTCTAGTTTTATTTTTGTAAGAAAGTTGTGAATTTCAGTTATTTGCAATAACAATATGAATGGCAAATGGGCAGATCCTTGTCTTTATCTCCAGCCTTGGAGGACTCAGCCTGATGAGAAGATGGATGGAATGGTCTTTTCCGTTATCTCTTTTGCTTAGTTCCCTTAACTCACCCACAGATCCCATGGTTATTTTCACTCATGCCACAACACCGAAAGACAATCATCATGCACACTTAAACGATCAATCAAAAAAGGCTTCTCAAGAACACTTTGTTTCCAGTGAGAAAACATTTTGGTTACATACAGAAACCTTTTCACTAAAGCTTCTACGTGTAACCCAAAATAATTCTATATGTAGCCAAACAAGGGTTTTTAATGGAACCAAAAACAGTTATTCTGGGAACGATAGAACGGTTCTCCTATGGGAGAAATAAAGGACCCTGTTTCGATATTTCTTTTTAGTGTATGATTTTGTCACCATTGTATACTTTATGACATACATATACTGGGTTCTGCTTTTCAATACTGAATTTCAAAATGCAGTATGTCACCTGAACTTAAGTACAAAGATTTCTGAAAATGTAATGTGAAACCATCAACAAGTCAAATGTATTTAGCAGCTGTCCTAATTGACCAGATGATTGGCTGCACCTTATCTGTAGAAGACTGTGTGCTTTGGTAAGTGTCTCATCTGGTTAAAAGTAAAAGATTGCATCTGAAAGCGAGAGAGCCACAACCCAGAGGCCGCACTTCGAGGAAACTCTCGTGCAGACTAATGCCTGTTCTCTTTATTCTTGTCTGACAGGTTGTACTGGAGTTAATTGTACAATAAAAGCTATTCTCTAAATCATTTCCTTTCTGTCCATACAAGATTGATCACGGAACCAATCCTTCTCCTGCTGTAATTTTCATATTTAATGAGCGTGACTCAAAACTATTACACTAATTAGTCAAATCTCACATATCGTTAATGATGCTCGCAGTAATTAATATTGTATTTAATTAAAAAATGACCCATTTCAGTGGTTTGCATAGGCGTTGCTAGCTGCTTTGTCAGGGTGGGGTGGGGGTGGGGTGGTTGGGGGAAGGATTGAGGGGAGGTGTATATGGAGGGATGCTGGGGGCTGGGCAGTTGAACAACATTGTTGAGATGAATAGGGAGGGTGAGGACGGGAAAAGAGGCTGGGGGGGTGTTTGAGACAGGTGTAGGTGCTAGGAGCGGCCCTAGTCTCGCTGTGCGTGTTCAGATTCTGCTGTGCTGCAGCATGTGTCTGTTTGGTTAGCATGTGCTGAGACGCCCTCTCACTGGAGGCAGCGCAGGCCAGACCAGCCGAGCTGGGTGATTTATGGAGGAGCCCTGTTCCACAGTGCATACACTGGAAAATCTCCAGTTTACACAAGAACTGCCTGAAAAATGAGATCTGTGACTCAATTCTTTTTATTAGCGGCTTATGCTACCATGGAGGCGGGGAAGGAGGTGCTGAACTTCTATCTTAATGACGCTTGGTGGCGGACTCACAGCCTCGTCAGACTCCCTCATTAACGCCAACATTCATGTCACAAACACTTTATTTAATTTCGGCAACAATTAAGGTGACAACAAAGTTGGCAAACTTGTGCTGCTTAATGCAGGCTGAATGCATGACAGTACAAACATAGGTACACACACACACAAACACACACACACATGCACACACACAC
>JACXGM010041489.1:0-10026 GCA_016801145.1 Umbra pygmaea
AATTAGGCTACGCTGCGTGCTTGTGTATGTTTTCGATTAAACAGCATTTCACGCACTGTTGCTGGCATCAAATGGTGTCATCCTCAGCCATGTCTTTAACAGATAGTGTTGTCCCATTCACAACCACCCATCCAACGGGGGAATCCCATCAAATATGGCAGAGTTTGCCATAAAAGAGTCGTGGCTTGAGCCAGGGTAATTCGCGAAGACATGGATGATTTTATTATTAGCATCGCAAATTATTTGTATGTTGATTGAATGGGTTCCCTTGCAGTTGATGTATATCAGTGCGAATAATTCATTCTGAATAATTTGGGTAAATGTGTACACTTGATGTATGCCTATTTTTTCCCCACTTTGGACACAAACAATGATTTCCCTTTTGTGGTCATATTTTCCTTCTAATTATGTATTGCAATAATGGGAACTGCTGCATTTATGTAGATAAAAGGAGCAATAAAGTGTATGCTCGTTGTGCACACGCTACATTATGGCCAACCAGGCACCCTTAAAATAGCATCTGAAAAACATGTCACTGACTTTTAACCAGGTTTTTCCTGGTCAGTGGCGGAATTGTTTGCGAGAACTGCAAGATAGCACCAGGGAACGTTTGCGCTGGAACACTCCTCTTTTTTTCGCTGAACCGCCCAACAAAAGCAAGTTAATTCCCTAATTTACCGACGCACGTCTGTGGAGGGAAAAGTCCCATATGCGTCGGGTGCAAGATTGGAATGATACATGTGTTTGTGTAAAAAGTAAATTGCGCTGGGTGTAAGATAGGGCCCATTGTTATTAAAAAGCAAACCTGGATATCCTAGAGTTAAAGGCCTTGCTCAATAGCTAAATGACAGATTTCTCAAGTGGTTGATTCAGAGATTTGATCAAATAACCTTAAGGTAGCTGGCCAAACCTTCTAGAGGTGGTCTGGGGTAGTGTTCAGTGATGTAGTACCTTAACCTGAACCCTGCCATCTCCCTGCTCTTAATCTCTAAAGAGCAGTGGTCTGGGGTAGTGTTCAGTGATGTAGTACCTCAACCTGAACCCTGCCATCTCCCTGCTCTTAATCTCTAAAGAGCAGTGGTCTGGGGTAGTGTTCAGTGATGTAGTAACTCAACCTGAACCCTGCCATCTCCCTGCTCTTAATCTCTAAAGAGCGGTGGTCTGGGGTGGTGTTCAGTGATGTAGTACCTTAACCTGAACCCTGCCACATTCCTGCTCTAATTCTTTAAAGAGCGGCGGTCTGGGGTGGTGTTCAGTGATGTAGTACCTTAACCTGAACCCTGCCACATTCCTGCTCTAATTCTTTAAAGAGCGGCGGTCTGGGGTGGTGTTCAGTGATGTAGTACCTTAACCTGAACCCTGCCACATTCCTGCTCTAATTCTCTAAAGTGCGGTGGTCTGGGGTGGTGTTCAGTGATGTAGTACTTTAACCTGAACCTGCTCTTTCTCCAGACCCACTCAGAAGAGAGGCCGTTCCAGTGTGAGGAGTGCAAGGCCCTTTTTCGCACACCATTCTCTCTGCAGCGCCACCTGCTCATCCACAACAGTATGTATCAGTGTGTTTGTTTGTGTGGAGTTTGGGAGCATTATCTCAAAATGGTTGTGTCTGACAACCTAGAGGGAGACAGTATCCGTACGGACACAGTGTTTAGCCCTGTCCTCAGCAGACAATACTGGGCCAGCCACAATGTCATACTTGACCTCTGACCTCCTCATCATCCTGGGTGGCATAGCAATACAGACAGACAGACAGACAGACAGACAGACAGACAGACAGACAGACAGACAGACAGACAGACAGACAGACAGGCCCCAAAGGAGTGGGACGACGAGCAGACAGTTGGTCTTGGCAGGATGGAGTCCTGCATGTTCTCCCAGTCTAGACTGATGACACAGAGATTGTGAAGCTGAAGGCATTTCCTGCCGTTGTCTCTGGAGGCAGATCACTGTTCACACAAATCACTTGGATGGTGCTTGGCTGGGACTGGGATTACGTATCAGGTGCGAAAGTGTGTGTGTGTGTGTACAGGTCTACGGTTTAAAAAACTGAATGAGAGTAACCACATGTGAAAAGAAAGTCTATGAACGTCTGCATGGAGAAAGAGGGTAAATATCTCTGTGTGCGTGCCCCCCCCGGTGAGAGAAAATGAACCCCAGCTGTCATAGCATTTTCACCTGAAATCAGATTGTTGTTTTAAAATCAGTGGAACACAGATTGGACCTTTAAATAAGGTCAAATGTCACCCAGTGTCAGGCATCCACTAAAACCTTATAAACACCTCAGGAAAGATCTATGAGTGGGGGGTGTATCCACTGTCTATGCACGTCCACATGTGTTTTTAAAGGCTTTATTGAATGAACAGCCCTTCATCTCATAATCAATAATTTGACTAAACGACTTGAAATCCTGGCATTAACAGAGCCTCTTTTAAAAGTTAATGACATTCAAATCCACCAAGTTTATTTTATTAAGTCCTTCTTACATCAACATTTGTCAAAAAGTACCTCTACAGACACCCAGACTGTAACCCTAAAGAGCAAGCAATAAGATGCTAAATGCATAGTGGCTACACTGCAAAGATCTAAAAATCTTGTTCCATTCGCAAAAATGTATTTTTATCTTGTATTCAGGTCCAATGGAACAAAACTTTTAAGAAATCATTTTTTGCAGTGTAGGAAATGTTTCTAAATCTCTTTAAAAAGGGAAGATTCTTGGAAGAAACATACAGAGGATGCAGGCCCAGTCTTCGTCTTGCTCTTCTGGGTGGAGATTATTATTATATTATATACATTATTTTCTAATTGTTTACTAACCTGGTTAATAAACCCTAAGTCAATTGATAATTAATTCCAACATTCAAAAGTTAAGATGACCAGCAGTTTAAAAAAGAGGTAGAGTAGTCATCAGGTGTAAATGTAGTTGTTGTAAATTAATGAAGGTAAGGCTTACATTTGACTTGTAATGCAAGAATGGTCAGAGGCCCACTAGGTTGCTCAACATCATGTTCATTCAAGGTAATGCGAAAATGAACACAAGTGTGGAACCAACAGCCAAGGCACCATTGCCAAACATACACACTTCCAAACCACTCAATGGAAACCATCTCCTATACAATGGAAAAAAAGCACTGCTCGACATTAGCTTCTGTTTTATGGAGCTGCTGAGTTAAGGCGTGAAATATAACATAATACCCTACTATAAATGAGAACAGCTGAGAGTTGCGCTTTAGTTTAATGTTAGATTGATGACTTGAGTTTTTTTACTCTTTCTAAATGAATGAAGATTGCAAAGTAAGTGGTCGTTGGTGTTTATTTTCTTTCATGAAATAAGAAACCAATTCAGTTGAGGCAGCTCTGTATGTTCACCATCTGTGTTGCTAGGGAGTGATGGAAGATTAACATCATTGTGAGAAAAAGGTACAAGCAAAAGGTTAAAAAAACAAGTTCTGACCACAACATTTTGAAAAGAACGTTGAAGCTAGGTAACACATCATGTTCTTTAGTTTTTCCTGGATAACTTGTTTTCAGGGTTTATTTTCAGTGATGGTTATGTTTTACACACAACTGTTTTGTTCTCTTCCAGTAAGGAAAACCTTAGTGACAGGAAGTGTCTTTTTCTTTATCGTGTCGGTGTGCTCTTTGTCCCCGCTTGCAGGTGAGCGGACATTCAAGTGTGATCAGTGCGACGCCACATTCAAAAGAAAAGACACGCTCAACGTGCACATCCAGGTTGTGCACGATGGGCACAAAAAGTACAAGTGTGACCTGTGTGAAAAGGCCTTCGTCACCCCCTCGGTTCTCAAGAGCCACAAGAAGGTAAGTTCAGCCAGTTTCTGCAAAGTCCATTGTCAGTCTTTCTCAGAGAAATCCCTCTTCAGAAATAATGACCAAGTATGTGTGGATGTAAGCGTTTAAGAAAAAAAAAACTTTTTGTTTATGTATGAAAGTCCTTTGAAAGTTATAAGAACAGCAACTTGCCATTGCTGTGTTCTTGTGATCTCTCTTCTACGCTGGATTGTATATTTGCAACAGTCCTCCTTCATTGTTTTATATACGGCCCAGGAGTCATCAGACTTTAGTTTTTAAATTACTCATGGCATTTAGTCCATTAGGTTCATGGAGCTCTTAAAGTAAAAGACGGATCCCAGCGCAGATTACTGGCCCATCTGACATTGCCCACTTGCGTTATGGATCGCATCGGGACCAAACAGTTTCTTGGCACGCGGCAAAATAAACTACTCAAACATAACATGGCTGCAGCATAGTAGGGCTGAACACAGACAGACAGTCCCATTGTCTATCTGGTCGGTCACTGTTCAGACACTGCTAAGAGAATGCACACCTCTGGCAGGATTCAAGGAAGGTGGCTGAGCCCGGACACCTGATGGAACTGAACTCTATCCATTAATCAATCAGTCAATCAGATTTATTTTATAAAGCCCTTTTTACAACAGCAGTCATCACAAAGTGCTTTGACAGAAACCCGGCCTAAAACCCCCAAGAGCAAGCCCCAAAAGTGATGCATAGTGGCTAGGAAAAAAAAACAAGTAGGCGGAACCTAGGAAGAAACATAGAGAGGGTCAGGACTCAAGGGTGTCCTCCTCTGGCTGTACCGGGTGGGGAATCTGAAAGATCCATGGCCTATTGAATTAAGACCACATCATTTATCAGTGTTCAGTTAGTGTTCAGAAACAGAGATAGGAATGGGTGCGCTGTGACCACAATCTTTGTGTAGCATCGTCCGAATTCTGTGGTCTTTTGGGAGGGACAGCAGGATGCATTCTGGAGAGGTACAGCTGGAGTCACCAGGCAGAAAACCCAACAGCAGTGACATGGGCACCAGCACAACTAGGTGGGCACCGGACAGAGACAGGGAGGAGTCACCAGGCCACGTGGTCTTGAAGCACGTTCCAAGGGTTTGGGTCAATTCAATGGGCTACACCCTGTAGTTTCTATAGTTTACTACTGCTAACCCAAGTGTATAGTTGGGGACAGAATTATATGGGGAATATGAGGCCATATGGAACACAGTCTGGTTCCAGGGGACCTGTGAAATAAACTACACTACAGAGACAAGGTTTATCCTCTATGTCTTATTCCACATGGCAGCAGAGTCAGGATAGGATTATTCCTGGCATCGGCCGTTGTTTCCCTGCAGATGCGTTCGTCACTGTTCATGGTCTTTCCACTGACAGGTTGATCTGAAAATGAACTGTAACGATATGTTTTTCTGGCAGAACTATTAGTGTTGCTTAAATTAACACAAATGATGTATGTACGTAGCGGCCTGTTCCCAAATCAACCCTTAAACCTCATATTGTTGAAGACACGAAGTAAGGGCTCTTCCAGTAGATATCCAAAATCACTTATGTAGCTCAATGCAAAAGAATGAAGTGGAAATTATCTTAAAAATAATCCAAGGCACTCTCTTTCCCGTAACTAGGAAAAGCTTTATCAAAGTGGCAAAGAAAAGGTTAAAAACACGGGTTTCAGGTCACAGGCCTTGGTCAGGCTGAAACAATGTGCATGATCAAAAGGTGAATTTAATACAATGAGAGTTACTAAATCAACCAAAAAATTAAACAAATGGTTACCTAATTTGGTGCCAGATAAACCATATGCACATGACAAATATCTAAGAGCAAATATGTGAAGTCAAGGCAGGTAAAGGATATATGCATATAAACAAGAAACAGTCATATAATAAACCAAACAATAGAAGTTTACAAAAAGGGATTACAATATTTTTCCTCATTTAGCCCAGACGGTACAGTATCCTAAATTTATGTATCCAAAACATCTCCCTTTGAACGAGAGGCTTAATCTCCCCTTGCTTGCTAATGGGTATTACCTCTATGTATTTTAAGAGAATCAGGTTTGCTTATGTAGGACGTGTCACTTATGTAGGACGTGTCACTTATGTAGGACGTGTCACTTATGTAGGACGTGTCACTTATGTAGGACGTGTCACTTATGTAGGACGTGTCACTTATATAGGACGTGTCACTTATATAGGATGTGTCACTTATGCAGGACGTGTCACTTATGCAGGACGTGTCACTTATGCAGGACGTGTCACTTATGTGGGACGTGTCACTTATGTAGGACGTGTCACTTATGTAGGACGTGTCACTTATATAGGACGTGTCACTTATGTAGGACGTGTCACTTATGTAGGACGTGTCACTTATGCAGGACGTGTCACTTATGTAGGACATGTCATAATTATAATACCTAGCAGAAAATATGTAGTAAAAAATGTAATCAAGTCTTGTTTTTTTCACACTTCTCTCATTGACTTGCCACATGGTTTGGTCTGTTGAATCTCCTTGTATTGCCAGAATTATTATATATTTTGAGCATCTGGATTTGAAACCGCTGTGTCTAAACCAAGCATCTTATGTGTTGCAGATCAGACAGTTTAGGTAGAAGTAAAATGGTGAAATGCACCAACTCAGAATTCCACATCTGTCAAAGTAAATATGGCACATCTAAATTAGAGCCACTTTCACACAGCAGCTTCACATAGTGCGAAAATAGGTTTGATATATTTTTGCTAATTCAATTCAAGTCTGGAATGTTAATGTTATGACCAGTTTCTTAAATGTTTTAAAACTTTAAGTACATTATATGTTTGCGTCATTTTCCCTAAAGTCGATGCCAAAAAGCATCTTGCTCTTCATCGTGAAAGTGTGTCTGCCACTGGTGGAGGTCGATTAGTTACATTAGTAAGCAGCATGTCTGCATCACAAATTATTTGGGCATTGATGGAATGAAAATACTTATGATTAATGAAAACATTTTATTCTCATTCGGTGCCCTTATGGCACTGATTAAATTTGGGAAACCGGACATAGCTTCAAATTATGCTATTTTGTTTGCCTGTTCACCCGCCTTCTTGCAGTTATGCGACAAGCCAATTATACCTACTAACACGTTTGGCATAACCCGGCTAAGGGTTGGCTGGGAGATCCCTGACCTGTCAGCCAAATCCCTCTGGAAAGTGCCTGTCGCCAGAAATCCTGTTATGGGTGTTATATAAGGCGCCATTAAATAAAATGCATTATTATTTTCTTATTATTAAAGGCTTTTATTATCTTCTAATAGTGCAAGATCAGCCATTGTGCGTCATTAAGCATTGTGATGGCATGGCTTTTTATAACCATCCATTTGATTGTATCTGATAATCAGATGTTGGTATTAATCTATTGTAATGAGGGAAAATAATGAAAAATTATGATGGGAAATAGTTCTGCGCAAATGGAATTGTTTGCACCTTTCAAAATGGTTAAGACATGAGTCACGATGGAACACATTTAAAACAAAAAATAACTAAATGCATATAAATGAACACTATGTTTCTGAAGCTGATTACGACATTTATACTATGAAAACAACATTCCCCAATGGACAATAAAGACTGTCTGTCTGTCTGTCTGTCTGTCTGTCTGTCTGTCTGTTTGTCTGTCTGTCTGTTTACAAAAGTAAATCAAACAAGTGTCATATGATAATACTCTGATAGCTACGAGCTCTTTAGCGGCACGGACGCTGTGCTATAAACGAGTAGAAACGTATGCTGGTACATTCAAACCTTAGCAATACTATGTTTAAACTTACAGTAGGTAGCTCCCAGACAACTTCTCCTAACAACACAACAGAAACCCAAAATAACATACCGTATACCACACTGACATCTCAGCAAGCAATGACCGACAGCTCGCTCCAGTTACAGTTTTTCTCAGTCGCTTTGGTGCATTTCTTAGATCACAAGTGCAATTCTTGATACTACTTGTACAAATTCCACATCATGTAGTCACATGTGCACATCATGAAAGCAATTTCTCATTCTTTTGAACAAATTTCAATTGCTTTTGTACATATTGCAATTGATTATGTACAAGTGTCAGCTGTTTTCTACATTTTCAAATGCTCATGTCATGTTATTTGAAATATAGTAAATGGTTCTCTGTTACATAGTCTGACCCCTCAAAACATTTAGGCATTAGTACCTTTCATAAGTCATTACAAGCAAAATTGTTGAACTATTTGTCAGAAACTGACAAGCATATTTTTAAACATAAAAAATGCCTGAATTAATGAATCGTGCAGGTGAATCATGACCTTCACTAATGAATTGATGAATCGTGCAGGTGAATCATGAACTTCACTAATGGAGGGAATGTAAAGTGTTAGTTCAACCAATTATCAACTATTATTAAAAATTGCTGAAAGGTGCATCTCATGAATTCTCAATTGGCAAGCATACAGTGCCTTGCGAAAGTATTCGGCCCCCTTGAACATTTCGAACTTTTGCCAAATTTCAGGTTTCAAACATAAAGATATAAAACTGTAATTTTTGGTGAAGAAGCAACAACAAGTGGGACAGAATCATGAAGTGGAACGAAATTAATTGGATATTTCAAACTTTTTTAACAAATAAAAAACGGACAAATTGGGCGAGCAAAATTATTCAGCCCCTTTACTTTCAGTGCAGCAAACTCTCTCCAGAAGTTCAGTGAGGATCTCTGAATGATCCAATGTTGACCTAAATGACTAATGATGATAAATAGAAACCACCTGTCCGAGATACTGTTGTGGAGAAGTTCAAAGCCGGATTTGGATACAGAAAGATTTCCCAAGCTTTAAACATCCCAAGGAGCACTGTGCAAGCGATAATATTGAAATGGAAGGAGTATCAGACCACTGCAAATCTACCAAGACCCGGCCGTCCCTATAAACTTTCAGCTCATACAAGGAGAAGACCAGCCGCGGTCGGTGGATCTTAATTGGGGAGGACGGGCTTGTATTACGCTCGGAACCGGAGTGAATGGAATGGTGCGCAACGAACAAAACCAATTGTTTTTTTGATTTGCACACATTCCATTCACTCCGGTTCTGAGCGTAATACGAGCCCGTCCTCCCCAATTAAGATCCACCGACCGCGGCTGGAGAAGACTGATCAGAGATGCAGCCAAGAGGCCCGTGATCACTCTTGATGAACTGCAGAGATCTACAGCTGAGGTGGGCAAGTCTGTCCATAGGACAACAATCAGTCGTATAGTGCACAAATCTGGCCTTTATGGAAGAGTGGCAAGAAGAAAGCCATTTCTGAAAGATATCCATAAAAAGTCTTTATGTTGCAGCGACACATTTTTATCAGTCTTTACATGAGTGAATCAACTTAAATATTAAAATGTCTAGTCAAATGTAATGTCTTTCATTGCTGAAATTTGAGCAGAAAATGCTTGGCAGAGGCAGATAAGTTCTCCTTTTATCAGTACTATTAATCTTAGTTAAACATTCCCGGCTCCCGGCCCTGTTTGAACGCGTTCATGTGATTGGCTTATAAGTAAACAATCCCCCACGTAGGGTGCATTCTTGTGATTGACTAAAACAAGCAAGATATCTGATTGGTTGCAGATCATTCCCTGTTAAAAAAAATGCATTTGTGTGTCGAGCCACGACAGGGGAGTCTCAAAATTCACACACAAATGCAGTGACGTTCACAGACCGCAAGCAGTTTGTAAATCAAGATATATTTGTGTGTGCACAATACATTTCTGAATCGTGTCCTGTGCATTTATGAATCTTGTGTGCATTTGTAAGTTTTGTTTGCCTTTCTGAATTGTGTGTGCATTTATGAATTTTGTGTGCATTTGTGAATTTTGTGTGTATTTGTAAATTTTGTGTGCATTTGTGTATCCTGTGTGTGTATTTATGAATCATGTGTGTGCATGTATGAATCCTGTGTGTGCATATGTGAATGTAGTGTGTGCATTCATCTTTATTGAGACTCTTTTAGCTCCATAGTCATCCAAAATGTAGCCTAAGTTTACATCAGGTAATACTGACATAAGTACACAGTAAGTTTACATCAGGTAATACTGACATAAGTACACAGTAAGTTTACATCAGGTAATACTGACATAAGTACACAGTAAGTTTACATCAGGTAATACTGACATAAGTACACAGTAAGTTTACATCAGGTAATACTGACATAAGTACACAGTAAGTTTACATCAG
>JACXGM010041490.1:0-10041 GCA_016801145.1 Umbra pygmaea
GACACTGGGTGTAACATCTGACGTGTCGGGGCCAAAAACACCACAACCACCTTAAACACCTGCTCCCCACTACTCAGTGTCGGCCCATCACCCTCTCCCAAACTACTCTCCACACCCTCTTTCTTCCGTGCCCGCTTCTTCTTCCGACGACTTCCCCGTGCCTCCTCAAACCCCAGCCCCACACTATCACCACCCACACACTCACCTGAGCTCCCCACCATGCCGACCTCACTCACCGCACCGCCGTCGCAACCCGCCACCTCACCGGCAGCCAGCCTGCCCCCGCCTTGCCCCACTCCCCCACTCAGCAAGTCCAGAGCTTGTTGTCAAGCAGTGGAGCTCGTATATAGAAAGATTTGGTTATTTTGTTCTGGCAAATGGTATTGTTGATCCTAAAATTGTGCCTACCTTTTTGACTGTAATTGGACCGAAGACGTTTGATTTATTACGTAGTCTGGTACAGCCCGAGAGTCCGGGTAATATGACATATGAGGTCATAGTGGACATACTGAAAGGACACTTTTCACCAAAACCATTGGTTATTGCAGAGAGGTTTAGATTTCACAGGAGAAATCAGGAAGAGGGAGAATCAGTTAAAATGTTTGTGGCTGCCTTAAAGAAATTGTCAGAGCACTGTGAGTTTAATGAGGTGCTACAGGACACAATTAGAGATCGACTGGTTTATGGGCTACGTAGTGAAGCTACACAAAAGAGATTGTTAACCGAAAGTAAGCTAACTTTAGCAAAGGCCGTAGAAATTAGTGTATCCATGGAACTAGCTGCTAAAGAGGCTCAACAGTTGAGTTTTACAGGGAAAGTACACAGAGTGGCAATTGATAGTCAGAGACAGGGAAGTCAGAATACATGTTTTTGCTGTGGCAAGATGGGACATCAGGCACACACATGCTGGTGTAAAGAAATGGATTGCAGAGCATGTGGTTAAAGGGGGCACATTGAACGAGCCTGCAAGAATAAGAAGAGTACAGAGAACTCGTCAAAGGCTGTAAACAAGAAAGAGACCTTTCGCCAAAAACAAAAGAAATATGTGTATGCTGTTGAACAGGGGAACACCGAAGTAAGTGATTCATCAGAAGAGGAAGTCACATTGAAGATACTGACTGTTGTGGGCGGAACAAATGGATACTATGTCTCTCCCCTAATAGAGGGGCAACCTGTACGTATGGAGATTGACACAGGAGCAGCTGTTTCGATTGTGTCAGATTCAGTCTTTAAAAAACAATTAAACACCTTACACTTAAACCAGGACACATTGTACTAAAGACGTACACTGGTGAATCTGTTGCAGTACGAGGCATCACCACTGTTACCGTACAATTAGATGGACAAACTGAAAAGCTTCCACTTTATGAGGTAAAAGGGAACTACCCATCTCTACTAGGTCGTTCCTGGCTAGAAAAAATCAAACTTGACTGGCCAACAGTATGCACTATGATACATGGAGATACAGGCTTACCTGCCCTGTTGGAGAAACATTGGGAGGTTTAAATGGGGAGTTGGGTAGCATTAAAGACATTACAGTGAAACTTCAAATTAAACCAGACAGTAAGCCTAAGTTTCTAAAAGCAAGACCAGTACCTTATGCTATCAGACCAAAAGTAGAGGCTGATTTGGATGCCCTAGTCCACAATAAGGTGCTTGAACCATTGACTGTGAGCGAATGGGCAATGCCCATTGTCCCAGTTCTTAGGAAAGATGGAGGAATCAGGATATGTGGAGATTTTAAAGTAACCCTAAACCCTGTTATCAGCTGAGCAGTATCCATTACCACACGTTGACGACCTGTTTGCATGTTTAGCTGGGGGCAAGAAGTTCAGCAAAATTGACCTCTGTCAAGCCTACTTGCAGATGCATGTGGACGAAAGGTCAAAAGAGTTATTGACCATTGTAACACACAAAGGACTTTTTAGGTACTGCCGTCTACCATTTGGAATTACTAGTGCACCAGCGTTATTTCAACGAGCAATGGACCAGATTTTGATTGGGGTGCCAGGGGTCCTATGCTATCTGGATGACAAGGGTCACAGGGAAGGACGAAGATGAGCATCTCCGGAACTTGGATACAACCCTACAGAAGTTGAAAGACTATGGATTGCGAGTTCGTAGGGACAAATGTGCATTCTTCCAATCATCGATTGAATATCTCGGACATGTCATTGATGCCCAAGGCCTTCAAAAGGCTCCGTCCAAGGTTAAAGCTATCTTGGATGCCCCAACTCCTCAGAACGTCAGCCAACTACGCTCGTTCCTGGGGTTACTAAATTACTATGGCCATTTCGTCCCAAGCTTAGCAACCAAGCTAAGACCGTTACATCAAATGCTTTGTCAGGGCAAACCATGGAAATGGACAGAACAATGTGAGGAAGCATTTGTAAATATGAAGAAAGAACTTCTGAAATCAGAAGCGCTGACACACTAGCTTGTGATGCTAGTCCTTACGGGGTGGGAGTAGTGGTGTCACATATCATGCCTTTTGGAGAGGAGAAACCGATTGCTTTTGCATCAAGAACATTGAACAAATCAGAAAGTAACTATGCACAGATAGAACGAGAAGCCCTAGGCATCGTTTTTGGAGTACGCAAGTTTCACCAGTACTTGTACGGCAGAAAGTTCACCCTTCTCACAGATCATTGACCACTGACAAGCATTTTTGGTCCTCATACTGGAATTCCATCGCTTGCGGCAAGCTGGATGCAAAGGTGGGCTTTGTTATTGTCAGCACACACATATGATATTTAATATCGGAAGTCCAAGCATCACTGCAATGCAGATGGCCTTTCGAGGTTACCTCTACCTGTGGCTAAGCCAGAGTCACAACAAGTAGACATATTCTACTTTAAACAAGTGGAAAACGCCCCAGTCACTGCAGCACAAGTTTGTAAAGCGACCAGACATGACTTAGTGTTGTCAGAGGTAATTGACATCATAGTCAAGGGTAGAGGTGCAGAAGATGATCCAGCTCTGAAACCTTACCTTTCACGGAGAACGGAATTGTCCGTACAGTCTGGTTGTCTGCTGTGGGGGAGGAGAATAGTAATTCCTCCTATACTGAGGAAACCAGTGCTGCAGCAACTCCACTCAGGTCACTGTGGAATGGTGCGCATGAAGGAAATCGCGAGGAGTTACTTTTGGTGGCCTGGGTTGGATGGACATATTGAAGAAAAGGCAAAAACATGCACCTCGTGTCAGAAGGTTCAGAACATACCCCAAATCGCACCGCTTCATTCATGGGATTGGCCAGAGGAGGCGTGGCTGCGCATTCATGTCGATTTTGCTGGTCCCTTTGAAGACAAAATGTTCCTAGTGATTGTGGACGCCCATAGTAAGTGGCCAGAAGTGGCCATCATGAAGTCTACTACTGCCGAAAAGACCATTGAAAAGCTTGGAGAAGCGTTCAGTCATTTTGGATCACCACGTCAACTTGTGAGTGACAATGGACCGCAACTAGTGTCACAAGAAATGACCACATTCCTACAGATAAATGGGGTTCAACACATCAGGTCAGCCCCCTATCATCCATCTACCAACAGGTTAGCAGAGAGATTTCTTCAGACCATGAAACATGCTTTGAAGGCATCTCAGGGTCAAGAGACACTCCATCAACAATTACACAGTTTCCTGTTATTGACAGGAATACACCACATGCAACCACCAAAGTTTGACCTGCATCATTTCTCATGAAGAGAGAGCTATGCACCATTTTTGACTTACTCAGACCTTTGACTACAAAGGAGATTGTACGACGTCACCAAGAGAGTCAAGTGGAGTGCCGCTGATTAAAGGCAAAACTAAGGGAGTTTGATCCTGGTGAGACTGTTTTAGCTAGAAACTACCTTAATGGACCAAAGTGGGTTTCCGCTAAGGTCATCCCAGACAGGTACTGTGTCCTATACCGTTCAGACGGCAGAGGATGTCATCTGGAAAAGACATGCAGATCTGTTATTATTGAGTCAAGAGGAACCAATAGAACCAACCGCTGTGAGTGGTTCAGAACTGTTGCCGGAGAATACACAGTCCGACCACCTGGCACCCGGAGGGTCACAGTCACTTTTCCTAGACACTGGTGTGATCCCAACCAAACAAATGCATGATGAGACATTAACACCAACATCGGTGTCAACATCAGAGCATATAAAGAGTGTTAGTGGAAGCCAGGTTGAATCTCGGTATCCTGCCAGAGAAAGGCGGGCCCCTAGGCGTATGGACTTGTAATCATACAAATCCTAAATCTGGGACAAGTAATATTCTTGAAATGTAGCTCAATTTAAAGGTAATAAGTATCATTATTGTTGTTGAATCTTATACCTTTTTTTTAAGGTGAGACCGTTGTAAGGTTGGTTTGTTCTTGTGGGTTCATACATGCTACAGACAGTATAATTTTATTGTGAATTATTATTATTATTATTATGGTCGTTTATAAGGTGGGGACAATACATGTAAGAGGGGAAGAGATGTTATATATTAGGAGATACTTTAAAATGTAGAGACCTGCCATGTTGTAGGCATAGTGCATGTTGGGTAATGTGGTTTTGGGGCTCTCGTGCCAGATAAACCGATAAATGAAGTCCTGCCGTCCAACTAGTTATTTTAGAACATAGTTATACAGGTTGGTTAACAAATTATAACACAAATCACAACGTGTATAGAGTCGGTGGGCGGGCTTAACGTAATTACGGGAAAACAAATAAATGGTTGCCGCTGCTGGCGAACAGCGGTCTTTCGAATCGGCTTTGGCCGCGACTCTGTTAGACTTGGAGTTAATCTTTTCTTTGAGAAAAAAACAAAGAACGGCACTGAAGTCTTTCTTACAAAAGGAAGATGTGTTCAGATTTTTGCTGACCGGACACTTCGCTGTTCTGGTTGGTTGTAGCGCTATCCTATTGCGTGCATAGGGAATTTGAAAGACAACCGTTTATCCAGCCCCTCAGATTGAGCACTGCCAATGGTGAGTTCCCAGACCCAACATCTTGATGTGGGTTTCGCTTGCCAGGCACATTTCCGTGATTTTCATTTATAAATAATTGGGTTTTTGGATAAGTAATTTCCTTTTGATCTAACAAAATACTGAAGGACACCGTACACGGTAGTGAAATGAGGTTCATTTGATTATCAGAAAATGTGCAATATGCATCAAAATGCAATTAGACAGGTACATAAAAATGGGCACCCTTTTCATTTTGTTGATTTGAATACCTGTAACTTATGGAGGACCAAGTCTGCCAAAATAAGAAATAAATATATATATATATATATATATATATATATATATATATATATATGCATCAATCAAAAATATTTATACATAATAATATAAAATTATACATTCATTAATATTATTTCCCTATTTATTTATTTGCATGATCATTTTATTTCTGTATTTATTTATTTTTATATTAATTTATTTCCATATTCTTTTATGTCTGTATTTATTTATTTCTGTATATACATGTCCTTCTCAAGAAATTAGCATATTGTGATAAAGTTCATTATTTTCCATAATGTAATGATAAAAATTAAACTTTCATATATTTTCGATTCATTGCACACCAACTGAAATATTTCAGGTCATTTATTGTTTTAATACTGATGATTTTGGCATACAGCTCATGAAAACCCAAAATTCCTATCTCAAAGAATTAGCATATCATGAAAACGGTCTCTAAACGAGCTATTAACCTAATCATCAGGCTCTAATAGTATTTCAATACATGTCTTTTCAGCTCATATGTTTCCGGTATAGGTATGTTCATAATACTCAAAAATTCTGCTGATTACACAGTTATTTATAATGCATTGATTAACATACCACTTGATTAAACACATGATTAATATATTGATTACATAATAATATATTGCTAAATACCTCAAGGTGACACGCAAGTTGCAGGTATAAGGCATCCTACTGGTCCAAACATTTTTAATGGAAAGTATACTGCATCATATATGGAAATTCCACCACACATTCCCCCTCTGGGGCTCGAAAAGCCCCATAATCGAGACCTGACTGCGATATGTGAGGGGAAGAACCTAATTCCAGATAAAAGAAATCAACTCGAAAATCTAAAACACCTGTCTCCCCGTCAATCATCACACCAGAGACCGGAAGCCAAACATCTCCCCCTTCTTGACTGAGAGGAAGTAAAAGACTTCACAGCCTAGCCAATTGATTAATCACCGTAAGAAGGGAGTGTGAGGACACATGATTATATGGAAACTTTTTAAGACTAAATATAGGAATGACTACAAAGGAAATATATGAATAAAATGGTTACAAATAATGAGTGGATTATGCTAATGAGGGTATATTGAACATCCATTGGGTATACAAGACATGATTACAGGTTCACTCTGAGTAAAAGACATGGATCATCATATACAATCAAGGATTATGATGAACAATAGAATGAATAATAAAGCAATCAAAGACATACTGTATGAATGTAAGAATATGCAGATGTCGTACCAAGCCTTGTAAATATGTTGTTTCAGTGATTACTAATAAATTAATTTAGATGAGTAGATAGAAAAATCAAAAGTAAAAACAAACATGTTCATATATGGAACTCAAAAACAATAAAGAATCATCACATTCTCCAATCAACACCTCATACCAGGATGGTGAAATGCCACACAGAAGCTTAAAACCCTGTTCTCTAACCTATGACAGTTTGACACTTTAATGCTAATTTGACAAAATTCAAACATTAGAAACTTTATTAATTTTAGCTAACTCTAACAATCATTTATTCCTCTAGCATGTCCTGTGAGACACTATCTCTCCATGCAGGTCATTTACATATCCTAAATGTACACATGAAGCTAACCCTTTATTACCTCCAAGCACCTAGCATTGTCCTTTGTTTCGTTGTTCTCTATCATCTATTAGTTCATGATTTCAGACCAACTGACCTAAAGCTTTATTACTTGACGTCCTTTTTATTCTTTGTCTTGCTAATGTTCATTTTCTTCCATCTTCTCCGGGTACTGTGCTTGCTGTGAAAAGAACTCAAAAGTCTCTTCTACCCCTGCAACAGTACAGTCTGTGATCAACCTTATGTCAAAAGACTCCAGGACTTGAGTTGTGGTGGAATCATCCACCCAAACTGTGCTTCAGGGAAGATCAATTCTCAGGGTCTTGCTTCATCAGTGATCAGCCAATTGGTTTTCCATGCATATGAGAGATGTCACACACGAGATGCATTCTGAAACAAAAGCGAAAATTCTTAAGTACATAATCAACTAACATATTCACTATTTCAATTATTACCAAAATGTTGTTATTACTCCTGAATTCAACCATATTGACATAAAATCAAAGTCCAATATCAAATACATGTTACTTGACTCCCCTCTGGCAAATGTCAGTTGCTCCTGGTCTGTTGATGACTGTTGACTACTGTGGCTGGTAGTTTGTGTGTCCCAATCCCTCGTATGGTGAAGTCACTTCCAAGCTCTCCGTGATGAGTTCAGTTCTTCCCTTCATGTGTCATTTCAGCTCCCTCTGTAATGGGTGGCTGGAAACAGGTCAGCCTTTGATGCATCTTCACCTTGTCTACTTGACAGTCCAGTTGATCTTAAGCTTGAACAGTCTCTTGTGGTTCAGGACTGGCCTGGCTGTCATTCTAGCCGGTCCCAAAACACTCCTTCCTCATGGAGCTCTGTGTGGCTGGATCCAGACTTTGCTCAGTGAAAAACAAAAGCTTTCACAGACTGGTTAATCATTTTTTTCAGCTGGTACAAGAATAAACTCATAACCAAAAATTAACATGGAACCAAAAACAAAAAGAAGAAACAATCATATTTGACATCTAAATCAGAGAATAATATTTTAGCTAATCAAATACATCTTTGTAAAGAGTTAAAAACCTCTTAAAATCTCATTTGCAAAAGTAAAGCTAAATGTCTTAATCATGACTTGGTAAAAATAAAACATAAAATAAATGTCCTAAACTTAATTATGTCTTTGTAAAAATCTAAAATGCGTTGCTAAAATAAAATCATAGGGCTCTTAATATTTTTGTAAAAACAAAAATCTATAAAAAAACAAATCTTTTTGTAAAAATCTAGTCTTTTTTAAAATGTATTTGTAAAAAAGAACTTCTTAATCATGTCTTGAAAATATGAAAAAATCTAAAATGTCTTTATAAAAATCTAAAATCTCTTAATCATGTGTTTGGAGAGGAACTAAAATCAATTGACCCTTTGATTTTGACCCCTTGACCTCTAACCTCTTACACAGAACTATGTGTAAAACAACCCATAACATATAACGTACCATTAAGGACCCAATCTAAAAAGCTATCTGGGAAAAATAAAACTTATATAAGTTCTAAAACCTAAAGTGTTTCTACAGGGCTGCGGACTTCCTAACTAATTACCTTCCCAAAACGGCTTTGATACATTTGCCTAACAACTATGTCACCTCTCCCTCAGCCCCAAGGTTGACTGTTCCCGCATTAAATGTCCACCTATTTGCGTTCACATCGTAGATGTTATCATTAGTCCCACTACTCCTATCAAACAACGATAGCACATCTGCTGAGGTCAACTAGGACCATGGTCTCCTCCATTGGACTGACAACGATGACCCGTTGACACCAGTCCACTCACTCCGTGTCCAGAAACATTCTCCGTTCCCTCACAGACACACAGAGAAAAACTCAACATACACAGACAAGGGACATATTGGGACATATTGACACAAGACAAGAGACATACAGACATAAAGGACATACTGCAGTAGATAATACACACAGAAAACAAACATAGAAACACAAACTCTTTCTCTAAGATATACTCCATTCCCATCAAATCATTAAATGTGTATTCTTAAAATATTACACTCCTTATTTTATTGTTCTGCATTTTCCAGTAAATTTCAATTATAACTTAATTTCAAAATCAGGTGCCCGTTCATTTTATTCTGTGTCTTAAAAATTACAGTGTTAGACTTTTTTTAACTTAGAACCCTAAAAAATTATTTCTCCCATCCTCATAACTTAACACATAAGTTTCTTTCCTGTATAATATCATCTTAATCAATTAGATAAGAAAATCTGCTCTACGGGCCTACAGTTTTCTACAACCAGATAATTTCCCCCCAGTATCTGTATTTAATATGCCCAAGGTCTCTGAGGGCGATTAAATCTATTAATCTAAAACCAAATTGTCTATACTGGTTATGGAGAAACACTTCTTTCTCTATAAATCTTTAAACAATAAACCTTTACCTTTTCTACAATTTCTGTTCTCCCAGATCACTCCGCAAAAAACAAATGACATCATCTAAAACCAAATTGTCTACCGTAGTTACAGAGAACAACTACACTTTCTCTATGCATTTTTACTGATTGCAATTTTATCCCCTATCCCTATAAATACATTACTGCATGCAAAGCAAGCCTACTATGTCCTACACATTAATTACATTACGTACAATTTGACTGGAGAGAGAGATGAAGACATTCAGAACAGGGAAAGGAAGAGAGAAACAGAGAGGAACACAGCCCCCACCTTTTCTCATTCTCAAGCTTCGTAGGCACACAGATAAGGTTCATAGACTTTCAAGCAAAAACTATCTTTTTTCAAAAGCGCTCTGCACTCAGCCCCCACCTTTTATTTTTCCTCCAAGTTCTGCTGTCACATAGATAGTTCTATTCACTCCAAGCAAAGACAGACTTTTTTATGAATTTGCCCCCGCCCTCTCTCAATGTCCACTGTCCGACACACAAAATCAACTGTCTCACACGGGTGAGAAAGAGAAAAAAAAATGTACACACAGTCACTACTTATAGGCAATTAACCCTATTTTCCTAGATTTTTATGTCACCTGGCTCACAACTAATGTGTAACCACCCAGTGCTCTAAACATAGCACTTGGCCCACAACTAAAATGTGAAACCACCCAGTGCTCTAAACATAGTACTTGGGCCACAACTAAAATGTAAAACCACCCAGTGCTCTAAACATAACACATGGCCCACAACTAAAATGTGAAACCACCCAGTGCTCTAAACATAGCAC
>JACXGM010041491.1:0-10041 GCA_016801145.1 Umbra pygmaea
TATATCTGTATCTATCTATCTATTAATCTAGCTGTCTATATATATTATGTATGTAGGCTATCTATTAATGTCACTATATGTATACTCTGTGTCTGTAGCCTATCAGTCAATGTGTTGTGTAAATTATAATGTAAGCCTAAATATAACTAAAGAAATCGCACTATAAATGTCACTATATCACCAAAAATCCGCTCCTCTCGAACTCCTCTCACAAAAACCCACGAGGTCAATATGTGTTGATTTCACTTTTATACAGATGTGCGATTGCCTGGTCTGTTTCGACCGTGTCAATCAAACGCTGATTCGGCGGATCACACCTGATGAAACACTTAGTGAAACACTTCGAGGCTTCGTTTGGCCATAGTCACGTGACATGGGTGTTTTGAATCACGTTACGAATCAATGATTCGAAACATCTGCGCTTCGGGACCTCGCAAAGCTTCGGAACGACTGTTTCGCGTCAGCCATCCCTAATTACAAATATAGCCTAGTAAAATATCTCTATACTGTGCAATATCATTAGCCTCATTGTCCAATATCTATTATTCATTGAACATGACCACTACTGTTTGGGCAATACTTAATGTGCAATAATACTTAATAATGTGCTGACTACCCTCTCTAATAATACCACATACCTTGAGAGCCTTCACCCATGTGCTGCCATGGTGAAAATGCTGCTGGAAGAGCAAACATAACAGCTTTAATTTCACTAGAGAGTATGGCATATTTAGTAATTAAGCAATAATTAAAATGTTCAAGGCTAAGGGACTGTACTGCACACTTCTATAGCTTTCATCCATGCGTTAATGTGGTGAACACAATGCTATTGCATCTTAAATGCAAGCAATATTTACCAAGAAAAAATTGAACAAAGGGTAAATTTTAAGTAGCAGGATCACAGACCAAGCATCACACCAATTTATTTTACATACAAGCTCATAAGTCTACCGGTGTCAACATTTCCCTGGTAACATGGTTTTACTTTGTCAAAATCTGCAGTAACAGCAAGTAAAGTATCACATGCAGCTGCAATTTCCTGCTTGCCCCTCAACTCCTTTTCAATATTCTAATTTCGGCCCAGCAACTACACATTGTTGACTAACGAGGCATTTACCTTTCAATCAAAAATGCTTAAACGATTGTCCAACAGTAGTTATCTCGGGTCAAGATGAATGGTTAGGGTCTGGTCAAGGTAAAAACAAAACAGCCTTGTTTTAGGAAGGCTATATTAGGAATACAGCTATACTGTGGGAAAATTAGATTAGACAAATGTGGAACAGTAAAATCGTTTAAAAAACAAAAGTATTAATTCAGTTCAGTGATTCAAGTGATTCAAGTGAACACAGTATTGTCCTCATACATAAATAAAAATAAATAAGGTACAGTATAGCAGTTCAGAGAATTGCTATAATTGCCATAAATACTAGTCTCATGCGTTAGCTAAGACTTGCATTACCAATGTTAGTTTGTACACTGAACTGGGCTAGCAGCATGCTTGTCCGGACAAAAAAAATTAATAAAACAATCATTATTCTGTATTGTTAGAAAACAACAGAAGTTATACTGATCCGTGTTTGTATATGTAATTATTTGGCATGCTTGGCCATAATTAGTTCTATAGTGGGGGGGTAGCCTGGAGCCTAACAGGCGTTAACTTGGAAAACCACTAGGTAGCTAGCCTAGATGCTTCAAGCCACGCTAAATATGTCCTATGTTTGATCTATCCCATCCTCGCTAAAAACCTCCTCCAGACGGCGGTGAACCGTGTAGACATCGGCTCACCCCTACGACCGGATATGCTTCCTGGGAGCTGAACCATTTGATAGGGGCGCAGGAGTAAGGAATTTCCCAGGCTGACTTGTCGCACCGATCACCTTCTTGGGCCGGCTGTGGGGTCCGCTACGGGTAGTCTCGACTCAGGGAGAACACGTTAAGGGAAACAGGATAGCTTGCTAGCAAAGTGAGTGTGTGTGTCACAAATAAACTGATACTAGTGTAGGTAGTTACAGGATAGCAATCATCTCCCGAAATCTCCACCGGAGAAATTCTAGGAATAACTAAGTCTCAGACGTAACTTGGTATAAATTTAGTTCCAGTTAAAAGAGATTAATAATAAAACGCTTCAACTGGACAATGAAATACAAATTACATACCCAAAATAGTTCACGTTCTGAAATCCTCCCGCCCTTCGGCCTAACAAAAACTACACAGTTATATCCTAGCTATCTACAATAACACAAAACTATGGCAATAACTTGCCAGGAGTATCGTTTACGATTTAATACGAATTTATTCTTTGCCCTCTTTCACTGAATCTTAATTCCCCTCAGGAAATCCTTTGTGTTGAATAAGGTGTGAGAGAGAACCAGCTGTTGAATCTGCCATATTCGGTCCTGTAAACATTATTATTCCACTACAGTTCCGCAACTTTATTTACGTTAATTTCAAATGACCAAAACTACTATAACACACATACTCACACTCGCATCGAATCCTTAGGCAAGAACACAGATATTTTAGATGATAAACTAAAAATATTGTTAAAAAATGAACATAACATTGCGTTACACAAAAAGGAACTATGTACTTACTTAAACGAGTGTAGTGGATAACTCTTGTCTTAAATTGTCGGAAGTGCCTTTTGTCGCGTTTTGCTTTACATGAACCCACACACGGTAACTTCTTCCAGTTAACCAATTTGTCTTGGTACTATGTCCCCTCTCCCCGTGGAGGTACCACTCGCTGTTAGTGCCCATTATACTGCTCCTCTAAACCGCTGGTCACTTCTCTGTGTTACTAGAGTGCCCATTACTCCCATTACGCACAGGTGTGGCCTGGCAATCATGAATGTATTTAAGCCACATGTGCCAGGTCTCCTTTGTTGGTTATTATTATTACATGTACACTTACCTAAAGGATTATTAGGAACACCATACTAATACTGTATTTAACCCCCTTTCGCCTTCAGAACTGCCTTAATTCTTTGTGGCATTGATTCACAAGGGGCTGAAAGCATTCTTTAGAAATGTTGGCCCATATTGATAGGATAGCATCTTGCAGTTGATGGAGATTTGTGGGATGCACATCCAGGGCACGAAGCTCCCGTTCCACCACATCCCAAAGATGCTCTATTGGGTTGAGATCAGGGGCCTCATTTATAAACGTGGCATACGCACAAAAGAAGACGTACGCAGCTCTCTACGCAATAATTGGGATTTATAAAAAGCAAACTTGACAGGAAAATGTGCGGTCCTTCACGGAAACTCTGACCCAGGCGTACGCACAAAAACGGGTGAAATGGGAAACGGCGACAGCATCGGCAGATGGATGAAACACGTAGGCTACTGTAGATCCATCTGAAACTGCAGACCGTTGTGTAACCGAAATCGAAAAATACTGCATTAATAATAATATGAAGATGTCACAAAGCCATGCATACAATTAACAATCTGCAGAGAAATACAAACAATATAAAACAAGATTGTTACGTAAAGGCAAATGAAGGACATATTTGCAAAAAGAACACTCAAATATATTATGTAGGCTAATTATATTGGCATGTTATGTAATTCATCCTCATAAATAATACGGTAAACAGAACAAAATCATATTAAAAACTAATGTTGATGTCTCTGTATGGCGGTGCAGATAAATAGATAAATAGATGATGATAAGATAGATAATAAATAGATAATATATAGTCTTTATTGTCAATTGGGGAATATTGTTTTCATATATAAATGTCGTAATCAGATAGAGAAACATAGTGTTCATTTATATGCATTTAGTTTGTTTTATTTTTAAATGTGTTCCATCGTGATGCATGTCTTAACCATTTTGAAAGGTTCAAGATTTTCTATTTGTGCAGAACTATTTTACATTTACAATTAGATTAAAACATCTGTAGATTATCAGATACAATCAAATAGATGGTTTTAAAAAGCCATGCCATCACAATGCGTAATGACGCACAATAGCTGACCTTGCAATGTTAGAAGATAATAATTATAATTATAATAATATATATAATATTAATTTTGGGGCATTTCACTGACTATTTATGGACAATTATGGGCGTGACATGTATCCGCAAAAGCTGCGCCACGTATTAGAGTTGATTGTGATTTATGAAGGGAAACAGCGTAGGACGTGCGTGCGCACAGTTTTATAAATCTGAATATTTGTTTACGTACGCATGTCCTATATTTCGTCCGTACGCCACTTCTGAAGCAAAACCACTGCAAAGTTTTATAAATGAGGCCCCTGGTGACTGTGGGGGCCATTTTAGTACAGTAAACTCATTGTCATGTTCAAGAAACCAATTTGAAATGATTCGAGCTTTGTGACATGGTGCATTATCCTGCTGGAAGTAGCCGTCAGAGGATGGGTACATGGTGGCCATAAAGGGATGGACATGGTCAGAAACAATGCTCAGGTAGGCAGTGGCATTTAAACAATGCCCAATTGGCACTAAGGGGCCTACAGTGTGCCAAGAAAACATCCCCCACACATTACACCACCACCACCAGCCTGCAAAGTGGTAACAAGGCATGATGGATCCATGTTCTCATTCTGTTTACGCCAAATTCTGACTCTACCATCTGAATGTCTCAACAGAAATCAAGACTCATCAGACCAGGCAACATTTTTCCAGTCTTCAACTGTCCAATTTTGGTAAGCTCTTGCAAATTGTAGCCTCTTTTTCCTATTTGTAGTGGAGATGAGTGGTACCCGGTGGGGTGTTCTGCGGTTGTAGCCCATCTGCCTCAAGGTTGTGCGTGTTGTGGCTTCACAAATGCTTTGCTGCATACCTCGGTTGTAACAAGTGTTTATTTCAGTCAAACTTGCTCTTCTATCAGCTTGAAGCAGTCGGCCCATTCTCCTCTGACCTCTAGCATCAACAAGGCATTTTCGCCCACAGGACTGCCACATACTGGATGTTTTTCCCTTTCACACCATTCTTTGTAAACCCTAGAACCCTAGACCGGCCCGTCTGGCACCAACAACCATGCCACGCTCAAAATTGCCTAAATCACCTTTCTTATTCTGACATTCAGTTTGGAGTTCAGGAGATTGTCTTGACCTGGACCAAAACCCCAAATGCATTAAAGCAACTGCCATGTGATTGGTTGAGTAGATAATTGCATTAATGATAAATTGAAAGGGTCTTCCTAATAATCCTTTAGGTAAGTGTATTTCAGTGGATATTTTTTTGGGTACATCAACTTACCAGCCTGAACACAATAAAAAATTAATGAGCTTTTTTGATGAAAAGATCATTACAGTTAGAAAACAAATCACAGAATCCTCCCTTAAGAAGCATATATCACCTAAACTCACATGTCCTGAGATTGTGCAGAACAGTCAAAATGTTGGCTTAGGAAGGACACTGGAATTTTTTTATCCTGTATCCCGTGAGTCTTTCACTAAAATAGTAAAGGCTTCAAAGCCTTCCAGCTGTCAACTGGACCCTATTCCAACTAAATTTCAAAATGTTAAAAGAGTTACTCCCTGTGCTTGGCTCGCATATGCTAAGAATAATAAATTGCTCTCTAGTATCTGGGTGTGTACCAAACTCCCTAAAATTGGCTGTAGTGAAGCCACTCATAAAAAAGCCTAACCTTGACCCAGAAAGACTAAACAACTACCGGCTTATTTCAAATCTACCATTTCTCTCAAAAATATTAGAAAAGGTGGTCGCCCAGCAACTCAGTGCATTCCTAAAGACTAATAACACTTACGAAAAGCTCCAGTCTGGGTTTTGACCCCATCATAGTACTGAGACTGCACTTGTGAAGGTGATAAACGACCTTCAAGTTTCATCCGACCAGAGCTGTGTCACGGTTCATATTGAGCGGAGGCAGGCGCGTCTTCAGCAAACATGTTTTATTGGAACAAGCATGAACTGGACAAGAACCCAACCATAAGAACAAAATGAGGATCTAAGACTAACCTGAGTACAGAACATAAACACATGACATGAACATTTGATATAACACTACACTAAACACATGAACAGACTGTCTAAACATACCACAAAGAACTATAACACAAGACACAACTTTACTTTAAACGTCTGAACTGAACATAAGAACAACCACATACCTGGACAAGAACAATGAACCACACTGAACAACCAAACAGACAGAACTAAATACCATACTAACGAGGGGAGGGTGTGCAGGTGTGCACTAACCAACAGAACCGATAGGCTGACAAAAACATGTGGTGGGATCATGTGACACAAAGAGCGGGAAACAAAACCAAAACAAAACACATGGGGAGAAACCACCCTGAAGTGACACAGAACAAGGACAAATACTATTGGACATTGTGACAAGCTGTGCTTCTGTTCTTGTGCTTCAGGACCTGAGTGCTGCCTTCGATAACATTGACCACAACATTCTTCTAGACAGATTGGAAACCTATATCGGGCTACGTGGACATGTTTTGGCATGGTTCCGATCCTATCTATTGGAAAGATATTAGTTTGTATCTGTGGATGGTCTGTCCTCCAAACAATCAACGGTATGCTTTGGTGTTCCACAAGGTTCTGTTTTGGGACCGCTACTGTTCTCGCTATACATGTTTCCTCTTGGTGATGTCATCCGGAAACACAATGTCAACTTTCACAGCTATGCTGATGACACACAGCTAGACATTTCAGTGAAAATCCCCAAAACTGCACACCCTGGAAGCCTGTGTTTTGGATGATATAAAGTGTTGGATGATAGAAAATGACTTACTTCTAAACTCTGAAAAAACAGAAATGCTTATTTTAGGTCCCAAGAAACAAAGAGACCTGCTGTCAAATCTGGCAATAAACATAGACGGTTGTACAGTCATATCAGAAAAAACTGTAAAAGACCTTGGTGTTTCTCTTGACCCAGATCTCTCACATGTAAAAAATATCTCAAGAGCAGCTTTTTACCATATCAGGAACATTGTAAAAAGTCAAAACTTTCTGTCAAAGAATGATGCAGAGAAGTTAATCCATGCCTTTGTTGCCTCAAGATTGGATTATTGTAATGCTCTCTTTTCTGGCTACCCAGATAAACCCTAAAAATACTTCAGGTAATGTTTAACACAGCCGCCAGAATTCTGACTAGATCTGCAAAATCAGAACACATTACCCCAATTCTAGCCTCTCTACACTGGCTGCCCATTAAGGCTAGGGCTGATTTCAAAGTTTTACTATTAACATACAAAGCACAACATGGACTTTCTTTTACTTATCTGTCTGATTTGGTGCAACCATACATACCCACACATACATTACATTCACAAGCTGCCGGCCTCCTCATTGTTCCTAGAATTTGTAAACAAACAGCTGGTGGAAGGGCTTTCTTATATAGAGCTCCAATTCTGTGGAATGATCTGCCAACCCATGTGAGAGATGCAGACTCAGTCAAAACATTTAAGTCTATGCTGAAGACTCATCTCTTCAGTAAGTTCTATGGTAGAGTTTAGTCTGGCCCAGGGGGCTAAAAGAGAACGGCAGCACTGTTAATGAACCACCCATGCTGGCTTGCCTGGTAGGCTCCCCTCTCTCTACTGGGATATCCTCACTCCAATGCTACCCTTGCGGTGGTTACGGTCTGCTGGTGACCCTTTGGAGGTGTGGTCTTGGCAATGTGGGTGGGTTGAAAGCATGCCTGCTTGCTCCTGCCCGAAGCTTTGCTTGTGCAGGACCACGTCTCTTGCCCCCCCCCGTCTCAGCCCCAGATGTTATGCTGCAATAGTTTATGTGCCGGGGGACTAGGGTTTTTCTCCCCCCAGAGGCAGATTATATATTCATTTTGGGGTCAGGGCTGTGTCAAGGCACTAGACCCAAGGTATGCCCACTCTAATGTTCCTGATAGGGGGACCCTAGGAACATGCGACAGGACCATGTGGCCTGATGACTCCTTCCTGTCCCCGTCCTGTGCCCAACCCGCTGCTGTGCTAGATCCCATGTCCCTGCGGTTGATGATTACGTTTCCACCTGATGACGCCAGCTTTCTTCTCCAGGCAGCTTCACGTTCTTCCTTCACAAGACCACCGAACTGTATTGATGCTACATAAAGACTATGGTCACAGTCCACCCATCATATCTTCATTGCTGGACAATAATTGAACACTGATAAACAAAGGGACCTTATTACAATGGGCTGTGTACCTTTAGATCCCCCACCCGCTACAGCCAGAAGAGGACTGGCCACCCCCTTGAGTCTGGCCTCTCTCTAGGTTTCTTCCCATGTCCCACCTACTAGGGAATTTTTCCTAGCCACTGTGCATCATTTGTGTGTCACATCCAGCCCTGTAGGTGGGCTGGGTGTTCACTGGGGATGGGTTTGTTTTATGTATTGCCTCTGTGATTCCTCTGTATGTATGATTATGCCTCCCTCTTGTGTCTAGTTCTTGTCATTGGTTTTGTATGGATTATTAGTCACAGATGTTTTTAGTTAGTAATTAGTTGTCCTTGTATTTAACCACGGTGTTCTCCCCTTGTCTCTTGTCAGTCAATGTTATACTGTGGCGTCTCCATGTTAACAGTTCTACCTATTTGGATTATTGGAAAAGGAAGTGTTTTGCCCCACGAGGCTGTGTTATTTTGTTTCGTAAATAAAGTGTTTTGGACTATTGGAACCTTCGTGCCTGTCTCTACCTTCGTAACGTTACAGATTGACTGACCATCTAAAATGAGACAGCGAAGGAGCTACCGCACCTCCAGGGAGAGCATTCCTCTACCCTCCAGAGGAGGAGACGTCGGTAGGGACCTCGACCGGCTCAATCGCCTGATTATGAAGCAGGCACGGGCTATGGGCTACTCCCCGGAGGAAGTACGCTACGACTCCGAGGGAGTAGCCTGGTTTGGGAGTAGCTGGCTGGAGGAGGCATACAACGGTGGAGAGGGGAGTTATTTCCAGGAGGAGGAAGAGGACTGTGAGTTCTGGGTGGATGAGGAGGAGGAGCGGGGAATACCTCCCGAATGGATCAGTAAGGCTTTTCGGAGGACTCCACTACCGCTGACTTTCCCGCAGCCCCGGATGGCCTCCACTCCTTCGAGTAGGGTTTCCCTTTCTCCCGTTAGCCACCGTACCTCACAGGTCAGCCCCCACCCTAGTTCTCAGGTTCAGGGCAGTGGTCCGTCACGCAGGGCCCCCCGTCTGAGTCCTAATCCCCCTCTCTCCCAGGCTAGGTTAATAAACCCCCCTAGCTTTCAGGCTAGCGCCCCTAGGGCCTCTGTTACTGCCCCTAGGGCCTCTGTTACTCCCCCTAGGCTACCTGTCTCTTCCCCTAGGGTCCCAGTAGTAGCCCCAGTTGTGTCTGCCCCTAGGTCCAATGTTTCTGCCCCTAGGTCCACAGTTTCTGTCCCTAGAGCTACATTTACTACCCCTAGGGTCTCTGTTAATGCCCCTAGGACCTCTGTTTTGGCACCAGTTAGGGCACATGTTTCGGCCCCAGGTAGGCCCACTTTTGTCGCCCACTGTAGGGACCCCATGCCCCGTTTAGGGTCATTTAGAGCCCCAGTACCCGTTCCTAGGGCCTCCTGTCACGTGGAGGTGGACAGTCTCCCCATGAAATTTTTTGGGGGGAGCTGTAGGGGGTGGAGTGGGGGCTCTACACCTCCAGCTGACTGCGCACAGCCACCTCCAGCAGTCTGCCCACCGCCACACCCTCCGGCAGCTGTCTGCCCACCGCCAGCGCCCCTGGCAGCAGCCTGCCTTCCGCCAGCGCCTCAGCCAGCAGTCTGCCCACCACCTGAGCCTTCGGCTGCAGTCTGCCTACCACCTGAGCCTACAGCAGTCTGCCAACAGCCTGGGCCCCTCCTTGCCACCGGCCTGGAAGTCCTACTCCTCCCTCCGCCACCAGGGTTTGGTGAGGACGCCTCCTGGGAGGAGTCGGGACCCCCTGCTCAGCCGTCGCTGACGTCGGGACCCCCTGCTCAGCCGTCGCTGACGTCGGGACCCCCTGCTCAGCCGTCGCTGACGTCGGGACCCCCTGCTCAGCCGCCGCTGACGTCGGGACCCCCTGCTCAGCCGCCGCTGACGTCGG
>JACXGM010041492.1:0-10041 GCA_016801145.1 Umbra pygmaea
TCTGTCATAGACATTCTAAATCATTTCTCAGAACATTCTCCGGTGGAGGATTAATGGGATAGTAATTCATGTAAGTTATCTTGTGCGGTCTGCTCCTATCTTTCAGCTGTTATTACGAACACAGTTCGGGTTAAGGAGCCTATTCCTTTGTCTGACTCGCGGGCAACGCTCTAGTTTCCCGGGTCTGTGGTATTTCAGTACGTAGCTGTTTACACACGGATAAATGATCATTATTAGGTCAGAGAGTTAGATAGGAAATATCCAACCACGTCTATTCTATAAATCCTCTATAGGCATTTATTAAGCATTTCTCGGTTCTTAACCCAAACTATTGCAAAAGGGAAAAGGAAATATATCATTTATTAATGTATTAATTTATTGTGCATATTAATTGGTATCCTTTTACTCCCGACTACAACATGAACATGACATGAGTTTTGATTACTTGAAATAAATAACTTTCTCTTACTGAGCTAAAACCTAATTATGAAACCTTACATTTGCAACATAAAACAGCCAGCTAAAGAAAACAGCCCATATAAATGTTCTTGCAGAGCAAAAATGTCATTTGAAACCATACATTTGTTAATTTGTTGTAAAATAATGATAAAGAACCAACGTTTTATGTAAGAGACATCCTAACGGTGTTAACGTTTTTCAGCTCTCGAAAGACCATGCTCCCACCGTAACACCGACACTGCAGATAAAAATAGACTTTGGGTTTTAGGGCTCGAAAACCCATAAATGTACACAACCATTTTTACATACCTGTTTTAAGCCTAGACTGTTAAAACAGAGCATAATTCAATAATCACCTTTTTGCACAGATAAATTACCTTTTGAAACTTACAGAGCTCTGCTACTTTTGTCATTTTAGGTCTGAACCATAAAGTTTACAACGCTACTGTTGTCTGATTGTAAGCCATGTTGGCATGTGTAAAAAGCGGGTTCAGACACAGAGCAATTACACCCTATTGAATAACCACGTTTAGATGTCTTGGGAAATGACAGAAACCTTTTTTAAAGGATATATTCTGCATTTTGTACTGTGAAATGACAGGCTGTTTATTTCTATATTCAACCAATGGAACGTTTTAAATATTTTCCATTCTGAGAATTGAAAGAAATCCAATGACTTGACGATTCATAGGATTCCTGATGCTGAGGGGTCACATCTATCAAAAACCTGAAACACATGCTACAAACCCTGCAAATTTGATGTTTTGAAATAGCATCGAAAAGGGTAAGACCATATTTTATTTCGGTATTCATAGAATTTTGAATGGGTTGTGAATATTGTGATGTAAATATGATGTATTACCATAGTTTGTGATCCAGACTGACACTTGTGTAGATCAGTTCTGTTGGTTTGATTGGGGGCTAACAGACACAGATAGTGACACCCATTCAGATCTTGTGTGTAGAGAAACTGTTTTATGAATTTAATGCACTATTGTTAGAGCAAATTATCTGAATTTTGTTTTAAGGTTGGGCAGTGGCAAACATAGTCCTAACAAACTGTATCACATGCTGTTCAGCTAGACCTTAGTGCTATACCTTAACATATCTGTGTCATAAATGACTATGCTTTTTAGAGTCTTTGACAATGCACACAATCAGCTACACACAAATCTGCACCCAGATGTAAACAAAAACAAACACACAACAACAACACAAAACACGCATACACACATATGCAAAAACAGAGATACACATACACACAGCCACATATGCAAAAAACACAAACACACAAACAGATCTATTGGGGTTGATCGAATGCTAGCATGTATGTATGCAAGATATAGAGCTTTTGGCTGGAAATTGTGAAGGGTTAATAACTTTCTCACAACTGCTTTTATGATCTTCTAGACACCTGTACAAACATCCTGTGTTAGAAGTTTGCATCTGAGAAAATGTTTACATAACCTGATGGTCAAGAACACCTATGAAAATCCCTGATGGTCACCTACTTATGATAATCTTATCTTGACACTATGGGCCCTATCTTACACCCGGCGCAATTGACTTTTTACACTAACGCATGTATCATTCCTTTTTTGCACCCGACGCATATGGGACCTTTCCCTCCACAGACGCGCGTTGGTAAATTAGGGAAGTAACTTGCATTCGTTGGGTGGTTCAGCGAAAAGAAGAGGCGTGTTCCACCGCAAACTTTCCCTGAAAACGTTCTTTATTTACATTTAGTAAGAAAGACATATCAATAGCAATCCGCCGTTATAATAGCAATCCGCCCTGGAACAAGCGCTCCTGCTCTTAAAGGGAATGTAAGATGAGGGGTGGTGTTTGCCATTGTTACCAAATGAACAAGGGATGGGGCTTAAATCAGCTCAGCCAATAGGAAGGCTCAGTTCCACCTGTCAAACAGGTTGTCATAATGTTTTAGCTGTTTGATGAGTGGGTGGTTCTCTACTTCTCTCATGATATGAGTTTTCTGGGGGTTTACTGCCAGGCCCCAATTCTGGCAGTATTGTTCCAACAGGTCTAGCTGTATTATGTGGGTGACAGCAGCACTAGATCATTAGCATAAAACATAGATTTGACAACTCCATTTTGGAGTTTTGGTCCTGGCACTGGAATAACCACTGCTATTTGGTTTATATAGATGTTGAATATAGATGAATATAGATGATGAATAGTGTGGGACTGAAATTACAGACTTGTCGAACGCCTCTCATCAGGGAAAAAAATGTGTGTGTTTGTCAGCAATTTTATGCTGCACTTGTTTTCAGTGTACATCAATTTGATCGTGTCATATACCTCTCCTCATATACCACTTTGGAGGATTCTCTAATAAAGTCCATTGTGCCAAATTTAATCAAATGCCTTTTTAAATTCGACAAAACAGGCAAATATTTTTTTTTTTTTGTTTGATGTACATGTTTTTCAACTAGGGTGTGCAGGGTGAAAATGTGGTCAGTAGTACGATGCTTTGGAAGGAAGCCAATTTGGTTTTTACTCAAAATACTGTGTTCATTTAGGAAGTTCAATATTCTGTTAAAATCCTACAGAATAACTTCCCCAGATTACTTCTCACACAGACCTCTAATGTTATTGGGGTCAGATTTATCTCTACTCTAATAAATGGGATTCTAGATGGGAGATTGTGACTCCAAATGCCAGGAAAACATCCAGATAATAAAATAGTGTAAAATAATTTTAGCACTGTCATCTGCAGTTCTGGAGTGCTGTTTTTAATCATTTAATTTCTAATGGTGTCAGTACCACAAGCTTCTTTTGTTTTTAGGGATATTTTTTCGAAATTAATTCTTCACTTTCCAAAACTTAAAGTTTTGACTGACTTTAATATTGGCTTCCAATTTGGTTAGTTTTTCTCTGATTAGTTAGTGGTTAGAATTTTGTCTTTATAAGGATTTTCAAATTTTTTTTTCTCCAAATTTCACAATTTTGAATGGGTGGTGCATGTGGTTTACTGCATGTCCCAAAACTGATTATGGTCAATGGAGTGATCAATATCTTCTAATTTCTGGTAAATGTAGTTTTGTTTTTGTATTGTTTGAGGGTTTCACAATATCTCAGATGTAAGCCTGGGTCCTTAGGTTAACGATGTTTCAGATTGGACACCATTGTAAGTTCTTTTCTAATGGATTTGCACTCATACCATATCTCATTTTGTTTCTGTTTTATGGGTTTCTATAATAATTATTTTTATTCAGGTCAGCATCATAAAGGACGCGGGTCATATTCCTCACAGCCAGTCTATGTTAGTGTCATATTGATTTTGGAGAAAGGTTGCTATTCTGTTGATCAGTTTTGTTGAATGTACAGTAGAGCTTTCACCAACAGCAGTGCAGTGACGTTTGGGTATGCACTGGCAGTCTGCCAGCAACAGTAAGAATGCCTTCACAGGTCCGGTATAAGGACAAATCCTCAAAATAAAAGCCCATCACACGCAATTATCTCATGAACCCTACATGGTAGCAACTATTGTCTGGTACCATTAGAAAGACAAGATTCAGCGGCAAATAATAAACAGTAGATTGTCTATGTGGGTTCTTTAGAGCCGGAGATATCGCACCTCAAATTGTTTAGACAGCCTTTGTTTTACTAAAAACATTACAGACTGGAATTAGGAAGTGAAAATGACAAACTAACAACTCTGCAATGATGTAGGACATCATCCTGCACAAGACCAACAGTTTCTGGAAGGGATATACACTCACCTAAAGGATTATTAGGAACACCCGTTCAATTTCTCCTTAATGTAATGATCTACTCAACCAATCACATGGCAGTTGCGTCAATGCATATAGGGGTGTGGTCCTGGTCAAGACAATCTCCTGAACTCCAACTGAATGTCAGAATGGGAAAGAAAGGTGATTTAAGCAATTTTAAGCGTGGCATGGTTGTTGGTGCCAGACGGGCCGGAGTATTTCACAATCTGCTCAGTTACTGGGATTTTCACGCACATTTCTAGGGTTTACAAAGAATGGTGTGAAAAGAGAAAAACATCCAGTATGCGGCAGTCCTGTGGAAGAAAATGCCTTGTTGATGCTAGAGGTCAGAGGAGAATGGGCCGACTGCTTCAAGCTGATAGAAGGGCAACTTTGTCTGAAATAACCACTCGTTACAACCGAGGTATGCAGCAAAGCATTTGTGAAGCCACAACACGCACAACCTTGAGGCGGATGGGCTACAACAGCAGAAGACCCCACCGGGTACCACTCATCCCAAGTAAAAAAAAGTATATTTAAATTATACTCCAGTATTATACTTCTAGTATACTTATGTTTAACCATAAGTGTGTATTCAATGTATTTAAGTATATTTGAAGTATACTTTCAAAATATACATACCAAAATAATATATTAGAAGTATATTTAGGATAAATAAAATACATTTCAAGTACATTTAAATATACTTTTTTTTACTTGGGATCTCCACTACAAATAGGAAAAAGAGGCTACAATTTGCAAGAGCACACCAAAATTGGGCAGTTGAAGACTGGAAAAATGTTGCCTGGTCTGATGAGTCTCGATTTCTGTTGAAACATTCAGATGGTAGAGTCAGAATTTGGAGTAAACAGAATGAGAACATGGATCCATCATGCCTTGTTACCACTGTGCAGGCTGGTGGTGGTGGTGTAATGGTTTGGGGGATGTTTTCTTGGCACACTTTAGGCCCCTTAGTGCCAATTGGGCATTGTTTAAATGCTACAGCCTACCTGAGCATTGTTTCTGACCATGTCCATCCCTTTATGGCCACCATGTACCCATCCTCTGACGGCTATTTCCAGCAGGATAATGCACCATGTCACAAAGCTTGAATCATTTCAAATTGGTTTCTTGAATTGACAATGAGTTCACTGTACTAAAATGGCCCTCCACAGTCACCATATCTCAACCCAATATCTTTGGGATGTGGTGGAACGGGAGCTTCGTGCCCTGGATGTGCATCCCACAAATCTCCATCAACTGCCAGATGCTATCCTATCAATATGGGCCAACATTTCTAAAGAATGCTTTCAGCACCTTGTTAAATCAATGCCACGTATAATAAGGCAGTTCTGAAGGCGAAAGGGGGTCAAAGACAGTATTAGTATGGTGTTCCTAATAATCTTTTAGGTGAGTGTATAGCTGGGTTTTAACAAACGTATTGAAAAATAGTGAGGACTTCTCCTCATACCGGACCTGTGAGGGCATTATTATTGTTGCTGGCAGAATGCCAGTGCATACCCAAACATCACTGCACGCCCCGCTGCTGGCTTTCACAAATGTCTCATCACTGTTTGGTGCCAATCTGTAGGTCTCATTGAGGTTATACAGCTTACAGGGCTCTGTTGATTTGAAACACAATTATTTGGTTGTGGTCTGAGCGTGGGGTTTGCTGCCTGACAGTGAATGCTTTGAAAATGAAAGGATCCATGTCAGTGATTGCATAGTCAACTACACTACACCCAAGAGCAGAAGAATATGTGAATCTCTCTAAAGAGTCCACTTTGATCCTACCATTTAGAAAGTATAGACCTGAGGCTTACTTCTGTTTGTCACAATATCAGGGCTGTTTCTGTGACGGATGTTTGGTGAGATGTACAAAGGAGTCTGACCAAACACATGATTATTACCCTGTGGGTCTAGAAGGTCAGGTTCGGATATAGTTCTTGTATTCAGGTCTCCACATAGTAATACATTTCCCTGGGCTTGAAAGTGGGTGATTTCTGTGAGGAGGCTAAATAGTTCATGGAAATGTGACTGGCAACGTCCCCCTTTGTATCACACAAAAGTTAGTGGCTCTGAAGGAGCCTCTAAAGCTCCCCCTGCTGAATGCTCCGATTGAACACAAAGCCCTTATTGGGAGATCTGTGGCAGAAGGGACAAGACAAGTTGCTAAGAAGTCCTTTTCTGTTCACCAGAAGAGTCGACCGTCAGCGTTTGCGACAAAGGCGTCCTCCTCTACTAGAATTCCCCCTGGCGAAAAACATGGACTATCATCAGGACACAGAGAGAGGGTTAACCAGCAACGCGACGCGTCATGTGTCTGTGTCTGTCGGTCCATTCATAGAACTGGAGTTACAGAACTCTGGTAACTATCGGTATAATGGCAACAGCGCCCGAGCTCCGCCCACAAAGTCACTTGCGTTTCGCGTTTGATACTTGCGTTTCAGATCATTAAAATAGGGCCCCATGTTTCTCTCAAAATAAGTACCAGTATATCAACATTTTCAATACATTTCAGGAAATGAGAGGTTAAACATTCCTGATGTCCAGTTTAGTGAAGATGGTTGAACCCTGTAGCAACTCAAAAGCAGAATTCGTCAAAGGCAGTGGATACTTGTTTTTAACAGGTTAGTCATTCAGACCCCTGAAATTGATGCACGGACGTAATCCGCTATCTTTCTTTCCTACGAAGAAGTACCCTGCCCCCAAGGGTAATGATGATGGACGAATGTGACTGTCTGTCAATGCTGTCTGGATGTAGTCCTCCAGAGCCTCCTGTTCTGGTTTGGAAACACTGTATAACCTTGGTTTAGGAAACGTAGACCCAGGCAGGTGTTGAATGGTACAATCATACCGACGGTGAGGAGGTAAATCGAGAGCCCTGTGGTTATTGAAGACCCCTGCCAGATCATGGTAATCAGAAAGAACACTAGTCAGATGCACAGGGAGAATAACAGACTCAGATTTAGAAAGGAATGATGGAATAGCTGACTTCAAACACAGCATGTCAAGAAGGAGACCAACCCGTTATTTTACTTGTAACCCAGTCAACATTAGGATTATGCTTAACCAGCCAAGTGTGCCCCAGAATTATAAGAACTTGAGGTGAAGAGATGACAAGAAAGCGTCTTCATGGTGATTTCCTGACAGTTGTAATTTCATTAACTGGGTTCTAGTAGTGATGCGATATATAATCCTGCCATCGCTGGTCCTGGTATCCATGTCTCTCTCCAATGCTACAGTGGAAATGCCGAATTGGCAAACCAAATCTTCATCCATTAAACAGTTGTCTGTTTTCCGGAATCAAGTAAAGCAGAACACTGCAATGACTGAACTTTATACTGGATAGTAACCGGGAAGTTGGTTCGTGGTCTGGAAGATGGACTTTTAGTGGTATGGCTCGCCAATGTGGTCCCTACTCCTGGCAAGCCCATACGTTCCCCGGTCTGAGAGAACAAGAGTAAATAAAATGCCCTTGTTTACCACAAATATACAATACAAACAGGACTTAGCGGCTATAAGCCTTCTCCTCTCAGCATCGGACAACCTGTGTTGATTGAGTTGCATGGGTTCAGATCCAGGATCGATACAGTGGTGAGAGGGTTGCTGTAGAGGGCTTGGGATAGCGGTTCTTTTATCACGCCCTTGCAGACTGCAACCATCGCTCTTAATGCCGTTTCTCTCTCTTGCACTCCCGCATCCGACTGTCGACCCTCATAGACAGAGACATTAAATTATCAAGTGCGTCAGGTTCTGGGTATGACACCAATGCATCCTTAATGACATCAGATTACGAAACGCTGCCTGAAGAGCTTCTGTAACTGCTCTCTACTGCTAGCGTGTGGAACGTGATGGCATATTCGGCAACACTATGTGTACCTTGTCTCAGAGATAACAAATTTTTTGAGGCGTCCTTACCCGTAGATGAGTGGTCAAATACCTTCCTCATATCAGCCGTGAATGCAGCATAGGATTCAGCACCGCCTGCAGCCCATTGAAGCACTTCTCCTCCAAGCAAACTGATCACGTAGGCAGTCTTCAAACTCTCTGTGGAATACGTGCGTGGCTGTTGATCAAACACTAAACCACACTGGGGTAAAAAGGTTTGGTATTCTCCCACATCCCCCTCGTACCTGGCAGGTGAAGAGACCCAGGGCACACAGATGTTTAATCGTGTTTTCTGTGGTTGAGTGGGCACCAAAGGTGATGGCGGAACAGGAACAGGCGTGAGAGTGCTCACATGTTGTCTAATCGAAAACACGGGCAGACAGGTCCTGCAGACTGGACATGTTACCTTCGAGTGTAGTTTGATGGGTTCCCAGTATAGCTCCCTGGTGAGATATTGCCTGACGAATCTCTTCCATTTCCACTGGATCCATATGGACAGATTATTCTGTCAGGAATAGGCTCAGAAATACAAGGAGTGAATCCAAACGCAGAAAATGGTGAGTACCACAATAATGTAATTTATTGAAACGTAGTTGTAGGACAACATAGAGTTGTAACTGATATGATAGACCGGAGCCTAGTGGGCACAGTCTGATAGTTGGAATAGACTGGCAGCAATACTAGGCAACCCGGTAGGAATAACTGTGGACGTCAGGTGGGTGTAGTTGGGAGTATGGACAGGTATCCAAGGGTTACCGGCTGGTATCCAGGAGAGACAGGTCAGGTGTCTAGAAATGGCCAGTGGATTACCAAGGAACCTCGGTCAGATGTCCAGGGGTTACAGGCAGGTATCCATGATAGCACGGCCAGGTGTCCAGGGGTTACAGGCAGGTATCCAGGAGAGCACGGCCAGGTGTCCAGGGGTTACAGGCAGGTATCCAGGAGAGCACAGGTAGCGGATTATTGACACAGGATTTTCTGGTGATAGAGACTGGAGAGAACTGGAGTTAGCACAAAACAAAAAGGCGAACCATAAGGGCATAGTACTCAGACTAGCTATAAAAAGGCAAATATTTAACAAACTGCTCTGCACTCAAGCAGGCAGGTACAGGGAATATGGGAATTTACTTAGTGCATAGTACAATCCGGCAAGGACTAATCACCCTTATGTAGTGAGAGCAGCAATCAGCCCAGGTGTGGCAGGACAGCAGGTGCAGGTGCTGATAGGAGGCTGGAACTGGTGTTCAGGGACGAGTGCCTTCATGTGAATGGGGATAATGGTGACTGGTGCTCAGGAACGGGTGCCTTCATGTGAACGGGGATAATGGAAACTGGAACCAGGAACTGACAAACCAGACCAGACACACACACAATGGAACCAGAAAGGGGGGAAAGATACGAAAGGAGAGGGGAAGACAGCTCAGGGGGGCGGAACTGTGACAACAGGTGTGGCATAGCAAGATTAAACAGCATGATTATTGCACAGGTCTGCCTCATGCTGCACACAAAAAAAGGCCACTCTAAAATATACAGTTTCATCACACAGCAAAATGCCAGCACCGCAGCCTAGTGAATTGATTATGATTCCTTAGGCTGCAGAGTTGACCGTGGTGGTTTCACTCCCTCAAAACTTTCGACATCTGTGTTATTTTGCTATGCTAATGAGCCAGCTACCACCAGTGTATTGACATAGGACAGCCACTAGCTAGCTATTGCTTCGTCACAAAAACACTTTATTACAAAAAAGATTAGAATACTTGTAAGAGCCATATTCATTTTGTGTTGTTTTTTGTATGTAACTTGGTGCTGTGCCGGTAGGGGGAGCTGTAAGTGCTTAGTGGCTCAGCTGATCTGGGGTCAGGGTGGGTAAGTCATTTATTTGGGAGGAAACTCAGGCACAGGTGTTGCGGATTTGGGAAGCAAACAGTTTTCGATTGTGTCAGTGTGTCTTGCCTAA
>JACXGM010041493.1:0-10040 GCA_016801145.1 Umbra pygmaea
GCGGCACAGCAAAGTGTCGTGAATCAGCTCTAAGACTGACACTTAAGATTTAGTCCTACACTTCACTAAAAGTAGGACTGGGATGTTTGATAACTAACTTTTAAGCGCAGCTTTGAGCCAAGAATTTTCTTACTCTTAAGTCAAGTCTTAGCAGTGTTCTTAAGAGTAATTCTAAGAAGCTTGATAAATACGGGCCCAGGTTTTACTGAAGCAAGACAAGACAGACAAGTTCTCAAGCACATTCAACAAAACACCACATAAGGTAATTAGCAAAGATGGAAACCATGGTGTCGTCGAGACACCGAGTGGAGCCACGTACTCCAGGAACACTTTGTTCATCGAAAAGTACTACACGGAGGAAGCTGTTCCACAATCTACTGACAAAAAACAAATGGCATGGACTGAGGAAGTGGAGAACCAAAGCGAATGTGCAAATGAGCCTGTTACAGAGACTCACACAGAGGTTCTCACATCTTGGCCCTCCACACCTAAGTATGAGAGACCCCACAAAAAGGAGAAAGTTCTACACCTTTATGCATGTGTGAACATAATTCAGTAAAGCATGTTGTTAAAAAAAGACAAGAAAAAATGTATGTTTAAGGGCAAATTCCAGAGAAGAAAACATTGTCAGTTAGGTGTAACACTAGAGTTTAATCCGAAGTAAGGGAGGGATGTCACATACTGATGACGTGGGACACAGGCATGCACAGGCCATATGTGAGTTGTACGACGAGAGAGCTGGTAATAAAGTGATTAGTAAAGTTCCATCCTGGGCTAGAATATTTAATTTGTGTCCTGTACATATTGAACAGTGGTATAAGCCTGAGAATTAAAAAAATAAAATAAAAATAGGTTATAATTAATATATCATTATAACCAATTTTTTTATATATATTTTTTTAAACATAAAGACCCTATAGGGTCTAATGATCATTTGCCTATTAAATTGACCCAAGTGGACGTGATGAGCGCTATAAGCTGACTCCATTGTTCTTAAATTGACGAATCTCACCCTCTCCCCCCTCTGTCTTTCAGGTATTTTGATTACAGGACCCCATGGACATCTTAACTATGACTATGAGAAAACATTGCTGACTGAGTGCAGAGAAATTAGGCTACTTTACGCGACTGGAGACTAAATGAGTTCTGAAATATGTATAACAGTCCTCATATTGGACAATCAAATTCAAAATATAAATAAAATAATTTGTTAATCTGTAAATAGGCCTAAACTAACTTATTAATAAATATTTTTTCACATGAATATTCCTTAACAACGCATTGTTTCTGACACTGATAAATGTGTGTGGGAGAGGGGTTGGGGTACAGGGAACAGGTGGAGAGATATATTCTACTTCCTTGTACATATAACATACAAAACTACACCTAACACCCGTCAACTTGGGACAATGAATGACAAATAACCAAACAAACACAGGAACTTAAATATAAGCACTAATTAATGAAAATTATACCAATGTGGATGTTTGGCAGACAGGACAAATGTTCTGTTGAGTAGTAAAGATGATGTCATTGTGCGTCCAGGTAAAACATATGACATGGAGTAAGGGGAGCTGGAGCCACCGACTCAGGCAGTGCCACGTTTGACACTGTACCATGACAACTATGGCCTATATATTGTCTTACCTCCATAATCAAACTATTTCTGCTCACACAGATTTTCTTTTGTCTTTTTTTGTGTGTTTTGTCCATTCCATGTGTTGATCTTTGCACTCATTTTCTTTATTTTGGCCATGTTGCCAATGTAAATGAGAATCAGTTCTCAATCGGCCTACCTGATTAAATAAAGATTTGTATATGTATTTCAAAAGATATTTACAATTTGTTCAAGCATTTGAATATTTGCTCTTTAAATTTCAGCTCTTTCCAAAAATGTTATATCACATTGAGCACAGGACACATTACTTGCCATTTTAAAACAGTAAATGAAGAAAGAGAAGTCAACCATTCTTTTGTGATCTTTGATTACTGGGTAGCACATTTTCGTGGTAAAATCATCTGAATATTTTCTCAGAATGATTTTACTCATAAACTCATGTGCCTTTTTGTGTTTTTCTTTCAGCAGTGGCTTCTTTATTGGCATTCTTACAGAAAGCCCTTTGTGGTTTAATGTGCAGCATATGGTATGTTTTGAAATAATCACTCTAGATTGCTCCAAGTCAGCCTCAAGCTCATAGGATGTTTCATGTAGTGTTTTTTCTACAGAAGTCAAATTCTTTGATCAACTTCCCTCTTGCCACCAAGTCCAGATAGGTTCTTGACAGTTCCATGAGTAGCAAACTTCTTGCGAACATTGTAACTTTTAATACAGGTATCCCAATCTGTTTGGCGATGGTCTTGTACCCTTAAGTATTCTTGGGCCCTATCTTGCACCTGGCACAAAGCAGCACAAAGCCCGAAAGCAAGTGTCTTTGCTAGTTTAAGAGCAACGCATTTATACATTTTCCCAAGAGGGTCTGGCTGCAGACCTCCAGTGTCAGGCTGCCTCCAGTGTCAGGACCGGAAATAAAAAACTTTTTCAATAGTATCTGTCTGCAGACCTTAAGTTACGCCCACTTTTAGTCACGACCCTTCAAGTTACGCCTACTTCCAAAATTACAGCGAGAACAGTAAATAGCATAGACATAACACATGTTGCATGGAGTTAACAGCAAGGTTTCTGAGTGGTTAAGGTTAGGTTAGGGGTTTGGGTAAGGCTTAGATCAAATTAACAGTAGGTTTCTGAGTGGTTAAGGTTAGGGTAAGGGTTTGGGTAAGGCTTAGATCGAATTATCTACGCACAAAAAAATTGTTATTTCCGGTCCTGACACTGGAGGCAGCCTGACACTGGAGAATGAAATGGAAGCAGCCTGACACTGAAGGTCTGCAGACAGACACCTCTCAAATTTTCCGCCCAAAACACCCGCATTGTTTAAATAGGAAATGCACCTATGCCCATCTTTGCTCCCATGGGCGTGCTGGTCTTACAGGGGGGTGTGTTCAGGATAATTCTAGATGTTGAGGCATCGGAAAGTGATTGCGCCATTTCCACCCGGCAGAAAAGGGAGAGAAAACAGAGGCTTTAATTTTGTCAATCTACTTCACCCTGTGTAGATATTTTTTCCCTGTTGGGCCACCGTGTGTCAGACCTGATGCACAAGTCTGAACTTCTTCCTCTCTGCTCTCTCATGCTCTGTCGGCTAAACTGCGCTGCTGCTGGATAGACCGTCTTGTGTCACAAACTCTAAACAACTTTGATCTGCTTCTGGCAGCTAGTTTAGCTACATAGACAATGATGAACACACTGAGGGTACACAGTCAACTTCAGAGTATCTTCATTGTTGTGCAAACTTTATAAAAGCCCTGGTTCAAATAACAAATCAATGAGAAATATTCTAGCTCTGTCTAGCCAACTTACACTCTCCGTCTCAACCCAACAACACAGCTGTCTCTGCGTTCTCTTCCAAAATTATGTTCTATTTAAAGAGACAGTGCACAAGTTACCCAAATATATATCTCAATACCATAAAACACGGTTTTCTTTACAATTAGTTAGAATTCACTAACATCACTTAATGTTATTGTCATTTCACATCTTAAATTCTAATAGAAGTTAGTGAGTTTTTCTTATTGTTAGTACTGCTTCATATTTGATGCCCCCTTACATTATATTTGTAGCAGTACATATATCGTTATGAAGGTAGATTAGGAGGCAGGCGCTCGATAAAGAAATTGCGAGATATGAAGTAAGAATTGTGAGATGCTAAGTCAGAATAGTGAGATACAAAGTAAGAACTGTGCGATACGAAGTCAGAATTGTGAGATACAAAGTCAGAATTGCGAGATACAAAGTCAGAATTGCGAGATATAAAGTCAGAATTGCGAGATATAAAGTCAGAATTGCGAGATATAAAGTCAGAATTGCGAGATATAAGGTCAGAATTGCGAGATATATTAAGTCAGAATTGCGAGATATAAAGTCAGAATTGCGAGATATAAAGTTAGAATTGCGAGATATAAAGTCAGAATTGCGAGATATAAAGTCAGAATTGCGAGATATAAAGTCAGAATTGCGACATATAAAGTCAGAATTCTGAGAAACAAATTAGCAATTCTGAGACATAAACTCGCATTTCTGACTTTCCTCGCATTTCCTGTTATTGCCGTCACCAGAGTGTCAAAGACGTGTCAATGGACGGTTGGAACTTGGATTGCCTTCTATAGGACAATAGGATGGCAAAGATTATAGAGGATTATTTTTGACTCGGTTTCACAAATAGAGAAATCTTGATTTTATTGGAGGAATCACACAACATAAAGCTTAGTCCCGGACTCTTGAGAGAACGTTATGCAGGAATCAATTGTGGAGGAGGTGCAATAAAACTGACGAAGCTGAAGTGGCAGATTTTATACACCAGTAGGTTCAGACATCGGGACGATAACATGGCTATCGGTGGATGCACCACAAAAGTTGGATGTCCGGAAATATTACAGAGAGAGAAACTGTCCGTCAGTTGATGCGACTGTTAGATGGACAAGGAGTTGATCTATGTGCTCATGGTTGTCTACGCCGACGTGTATATAACAGTCGTGGGCCAAATTATGTTTGGCATATTGATGGGTATGATTAAAACCTTACGGAATATGTATAAATTGATGAGTTTTCCAGAAAAATTATCTGGCTTGAAGCATACAAAATTAACATTGAGCCAAGAGTAATTGCAGGTTATTTTGTACTTGCTGTTGCTAAGAATAACAGATTCCACACAGATTTCCACAGAATTCGCATTGACCATGCTACTGAAAATACTCATATAGCAGAGATGCAAAAATTCTTAAGAGACACTGCAAGTGCTGAATGTGTCACTCTTGGTCCATGCACTGGGAACCACAGAATCGAACGATGGTGGTTCAATTTGAGAAGCCAGTGTATATAGTTTTGGATGGACAAAGTGAGGAAATGGAAAACCAAACGCACAGTTCTTTTTAAGGCCAGAAGTGGCAGGTCAAGTAAAATATCAAAAAGTGAAGGATGGTGAGAACAGATGGTGTCACTGTGCATCGTTTAACAATTCAACACTCTTTGTACAAGGAGAAGCTGTATGGGAGAGTGATGAGGAAGAAGCCTTTTCTGCACACATGCCATAAACAGAGTCGCTTGAGGTATGCAAAATCACATTTGGACAAGCCAGCTTCATTTTTGAAGGAAGGTGCTGTGGACTGATGATATAATGATGGAGTTAATTGGTCATAACAAGGAGCGTTATGCATGGTGGCGAAAAAAAGACAAATACTTGCTACCTACAGTAAAATTTGGTGGAGGTTCAATCATGCTGTGGGGCTGTGTGGCCTGTGCCAGTACTGGGAATCTTGTTATAGTTGAGGGTCGCATGGATTTTACTCAATATCAGCAGATACTTGAGAATAATGTAGAGGAAACAGTCACCCGGGAATGGATATTTCAACAAGACAATGACCCAAAAAACTGCTCAAAATCTACTCTGGCATTTATGCAGAGGAACAAGTACAATGTTCTGGAATGGCCATCCCAGTCCCCAGACCTAAATATCATTGAAAATCTGTAGGGTGATTTGAAGCGAGCTGTCCATGCTCGGCAACCATCAAACCTAACTGAACTGGAGATGTTTTGCAAGGAGGAATGGTCCAAAATACCTTCATCCAGAATCCAGACACTCATTACAGGCTATAGGAAGTGTCTAGGGCAGGGGTGTCAAACCGGTTCCATGGAGGGCCGAGTGTATGCAGGTTTTTGGTCTTTCCCTAAAAAAAGAGCCCAATTAAGACCTAGACTGCCAGGTGAGAGGAGATCCTAACCAATTAGTGACCTACTCAAATCAGCCCTGTACAAGGTAAAAGCAAAAACCTGCATACATTCGGCCCTCCATGGAACCGGTTTGACACATATGGCTGTTATTTCTGCTAATGAGGCTTAACTAAATATTGATGTGATATTTCTGTTGGGGTGCCCAAATATATGCACCTGTCTAATTTCATTTTGATGCATATTGCACATTTTCTGATCATCCAATAAACCTAATTTCACTACTGAAATATTACTGTGTCCTTCAGTTATTTGATAGATCTAAATGAAATTGCTGATCCAAACACCCAATTATTTATAAATGAAAATCATGGAAATTGTCAATCAAACTTTTGCATATACTATAATATTTTCAATCCTATTATGCTATAGAATCCAATCCAAGTTCCAACCGTCCGTTGACACATCTTTGACACTCTGGTGATGGCAATAACAGGAAATGCGAGGAAAGCCAGAATTTTGAGTTTATATCTCGGAATTGCGACTTAGTTTCTCAGAATTCTGACTTTATATCTCGCAATTCTGACTTTATATCTTGCTATTCTGACTTTGTATCTCACAGTTCTGACTTTGTATCTCACAATTCTGACTTCGTATCGCACAGTTCTTACTTTGTCTCTCACTATTCTGACTTAGCATCTCACAATTCTTACTTCATATCTCGCAATTGTGAGATAAAAAGTTGCATTTATTATTATTATTTCTTTATTCAGTGGCGGAAACAAGCTTCCATAAATTACGCATAGGGACAGCACATAACTGAAATAACCGACACACACTGTCAGAAATACAAGGTTTAAATACACCTCTGATTGCTCACAGCACTCAGCTGTGTACTCTTGCACCTGCGTGCGTAATCAATTGCCATAGAGTGTGGCTAGAGCATAACTTAACTGAGGGTAAGGTTTAAACAGAAAACGGAGCATAGAAGTATACAAAACCAAAGAAAATAGACCAGTCCCTAGAATTTTGGGGAGGAAGAACGGTAGATAGAGCCAGATGAGGGGACGGACGCTACAGTACCACTATCCATTACAGTTTTTCCCGATTGCTAAAACACTAAAAATGAATGTTCAGACCAAAGAGCCGAAACCGTGACGTTTGCATGCATTTGGTACACTCAGTCACCAAATGAATAAACACAATGTCGGCATGGCACCGTAAACAATTCTGTAACACACAGAATTGACAATGACAATAACATTAAGTGATGTTAGTGAATTCCTACTAATTGTAAAGAAAACTGTGTTTTATGGTATTGAGATATATATTGGGGAAACTTGTGCACTGTCTCTTCAAATACAATATGAGCCAAATTTAGCATTTTGTGTGTTAGCAATTGGGAAAAACTGTAGGCTAATTCAAGGGTGAGGTTTTCTGCTATTTAAAAAATATATATATTTGGGGGGGTGCACTCAATTTATGATGAAAAATAGTCATGTTAGGGACCATCGGGGTTGCCAGGTCAAACGTAAAATTCTAGCCCAATGACTACTAAAAAACAGCCCAAAATGCCTTAAAACTAGCCCAATTTGTTTACGTTGCCACGGAGTAAAAAAATCCAATACTTTTTTCCACAATGTACATATAAATGTTATTTTTTTAACCATATTCTCTTAATTTCATATACTGTCATTGACTACTCTTCCTCTCACACCATGCAGTAGCTCCTCTCATACCTGGCACAGGCTGCACCATACAGCCTAGGTCACATTTATTTATTTAAAGGAAAATGCTGCAGATGTGGTTGTTTAAAAATAGCCCAAAAAAACGCATCCCGCGACCAATATATTTTCTACCGCCAAATTGATTTAAAAATAGCCCAATTTGGCTAGAAAACCGCAGACATGGCAACACTGGGGACCGTGGGGGAGAAAACTGTTGAATCCCACATGAAACGTTTATTATTTAAGCTTATTACAGTTTTTCCCGATTGCTAAAACACTAAAAGACCAAAGAAATCGTAACGTTTGCATGCATTTGGTACACTCAGGCACCAAATGAATAAACACGTCGGCATGGCACCGTAAACAATTCTGTAACACACGGTGCAAAACACTACACACATCTTTGCATGTGTTACACACATTGGCCAATGATGAAACACTCTGCAGTCAGCACGTCCATTCAATAGTTAAAACACACATGACATTAGCAACACTCCTGCACACACAGTAAAACACTTAACCTGTAACTGAACACCAATCAGTCACTATATATAATTCAGGTATGAGCACCTGTCGTGAGACAATCATGAATATGGAGGCTGAAGGACCAAGGGGAAAGAGAAGATGAGGAAGAGACGGGAAGAGGGAGAGGAGAATGAGGAAGAGACGGGGAAGAGGGAAAGGAGATAAAGGAAGAGACTGGTAAAAACCAAACATCGGGACTGAAACATCATTGGCCAAAGGACCATCGAGAACGTTGCCGGGCAGTGCGGGGGCAAAATCACCATGTGTGCTGCCATTAGTGGTCAGGGGGTCCTCCATCACCATGCCACCCTGGGTCCCTACAACACTGCACACATACTGACATTTCTGCATGCAGTACATGCCGCGGTGACATAGGACCGACCAGGGCAGCCCATGTTTGTTGTCATCTGGGATAATGTCAGTTTCCAGCGGGCTGCTCTGGTCTGGGACTGGTTCGCCAACCACAACAATTTCACAGTGCTGAACCTCCCCCGAGGAAGAGGAAGAGAGACCCTGCCCGGAGGAAGCCCGGGGCCCCCGTCTTGAGCCAGGCCTGGATGGAGGGCCCGTCAGCGAGCGCCTGGTGGCCGGGTTTGCCACGGGGCCCGGCCGGGCACAGCCCGAAGAAGCAACGTGGCACCTCCCTCTCCATCCCATGGGCCCACCACCTGTGGGAGGAACCGCTGGGGTCAGGTGCGCTGCCAAATGGGTGGTAGTGAAGGTCAGGGGCCTCGACGGACCAGACCTGGGCAGCAGAGGCTGGCTCTGGGGACGTGGAACGTCACCTCTCTGGGCGGGAAGGAGCCGGAACTGGTGCGGGAGGTGGAGCGCTACCAATTAGATCTGGTGGGGCTTACCTCTACGCACAGTCTCGGTTCTGGAACCATTCTCCTGGATAGGGGTTGGACTCTTTTCTTCTCCGGAGTTGCCCAGGGTGTGAGGCGCTGGGCGGGTGTGGGGATACTCACAAGCCCCCGGCTGAGCGCCGCTACATTGGAGTTTACCCCGGTGGACAAGAGGGTCGCCTCCCTGCGCCTGCGGGTTGCTGGGGGGAAAACTCTGACTGTTGTTTGTGCATATGCACCAAACAGGAGTTCAGAGTATTCGGCCTTCTTGGAGACCTTGAATGGAGTCCTGTATGGGGCTCCAGTTGAGGATTCCATAGTTCTGCTGGGGGACTTCGTGGGCAATGACGGAGACACATGGAGAGGCGTGATTGGGATGAACGGCCTCCCTGATCTAAACCTGAGTGGTTGTTCGTTGTTGGACTTCTGTGCTAGTCATGGATTGTCTATAACGAACACCATGTTCGAACATAGGGATGCTCATAGGTGTATTTGGTACCAGAGCACCTTAGGCCGACGGTCAATGATCGATTTTATAATCGTTTCATCTGAACTGAGGCCGTATGTTTTGGACACTCGGGTGAAGAGAGGGGCGGAGCTGTCAACTGATCACCATCTGGTGGTGAGTTGGGTCAGGGGGTGGGGGAAGACTCTGGACAGACCTGGTAAACCCAAACGGGTAGTGCGGGTGAATTGGGAACGTCTGGAGGAGGCCCCTGTCCTACAGACTTTCAACTCACACCTCCGGCGGAGCTTTTCGTGCATCCCTGTGGAGGTTGGGGGCATTGAACCCGAGTGGACAATGTTTAAAACCTCCATTGCTGAAGCTGCGGTGGGGAGCTGTGGTCTTAGGGTCTTGGGTGCCTCAAGGGGCGGTAACCCACAGACACCGTGGTGGACACCGGTGGTCAGGGAAGCCGTCCGACTGAAGAAGGAGTCATTCCGGGATATGTTATCCCGGTGGACTCCGGAAGCAGTTGCAGGGTACCGAAGGGCCCGAAGGGCTGCAGCCTCTGCCGTGAAAGAGGCAAAGCAGTGGGTGTGGGAAAAGTTCGGAGAAGACATGGAGAAGGACTTTCGGTCGGCACCAAAGTGTTTCTGGAAAACCATCCGCCACCTCAGGAGGGGGAAGCGGGGAACCATCCAAGCTGTATACAGTAA
>JACXGM010041494.1:0-10041 GCA_016801145.1 Umbra pygmaea
CTCTCTCTCTCTCTCTCTCTCTCTCTCTCTCTCTCTCTCTCTCTCTCTCTCTCTCTCTCTCTCTCTCTCTCTCTCTCTCTCTCTCTCTCTCTCTCTCTGTGTCCTTCAGCTGACTGGTTTAAAGGTCTTTATTAAGATGCAGCACAATGGGCAGCCAGAGTTGGGCCAGAATATATAAGTGCTGTCTCAACTGAGGTGCAGGCTGACTGAAAACAATGTGTATTCATACAGATGTCCACACACACTCACAAATAAAGAAACACACACAAAAAACACTGATGGTTTGCCAGTCATTTTGGCACTTGATGACACCACTTGAACAAACCTGATAGACAAGCACATTTAGCAAATCCCTTGTTTCCTTCTCAGATTGATATAATGTATTACACTGCCAATTGCTGTATAACAATGAATACTGGCTGTATGCGATTATTCAAGGCCCCCGGCAGGACTTTATGTACAAAAAAGTATATCAAACAGAAAGACTCTTCTGCTCTGGCCAACTGCTCATCTGCACTAAGTTGAATATCTGACATTTGACATTTTCTGCAATGTCACAATGGTGCCTGCCTGCCTGATTACCTGCCTGCCTGCCCTGCCCATCCGTCTGCCCACACACCCATCCGCCCGTCTGCCTGATTAATTGACTGATTATACAACAACATTTTAATAATGTTATAGTCATTTAATAAAAGATATATACACCCTCTTTTGTAAGTGTGGGGACACAAGCACTCACAAGATTTAAATTCTCACTTGTCTTTGTCTAAAGGCCCAGTGTGCCATCATAGTACTGATTTAGTTTATTAAGTTCATTATTTACTTTACTGAAGTCACCTCTGGGACACTGGGTCAAACCGGGCAGTTGGATAACTGCCAGAATTGATGGAGCTGGCTGCATCAGGTCAGGGGTCAAATTTTATTATGACAAGCAATGCTTAAATGAGACTGTTATTCAGTAACTCAATGATACATGTAGAGTTAGTTATGCGATTGTAAAAACAATAAAATCCTGTTGCAAGTGTAGAGGTGTGTGAAAGGGAAATGTGTTTGCTTTTTTTGCTAAATCCCAACTCCCCCATTCTTGGTGACCATGGAGCATTCAAAGGGAAATGTTTTGCCATATTGCCTTTAGATATGCATCATGTGAACGTGTTTATCTGGAGAATACCAGAACCAGTATCCGGAGAATGTAAACATGCTGATCTTAACTCCTAAGTGTTGTTGCTTTTGGCTATAGTTGCTAAAAATAATAACAGCATCTGTTTGTGGCTGATTTACGTGCTCTTAACCAATTGTTATGTTTACATTTACATTTTAATAATATAGTAGTATGCAATGGTTTACGCACCCCTGACAATTTCCATGATTTTAATTTATGAATAATTCAGGATCAGCAATTTCATTTTGATCTTCAAATAACTGAAGGACACTGTGATATTTCAGGAATGAAATTAGGATTATTGGATGAACAGAAAATGTGCAATATGCATAAAATAAATTTGACAGGTGCATATATTTGAGCATGTATTTGTAATGAGTGTCTGGATTCTGGATGAAGGTATTTCGGACCATTCCTCCTTGCAAAACATCTCCAGTTCAGTTAGGTTTGATGGTTGCCGCTTCAACCTGTCCTAGCATGAACAGCCCGCTTCAAATCACCCCACAGATTTTCAATGATATTCAGGTCTGGGGACTGGGATGGCAATTCCAGAACATTGTAATTGTTCCTCTGCATAAATGCTACAGTATATTTTGAGCAGTGTTTTTGGTTGTTGTCTTGTTAAAATATCCAGCCCCACTGTAACTTCAACTTTGTGACTGATTTCTCTACATTAATCTCAAGTATCTGCTGATATTGAATGGAATCCAGGCAACGTTAAACTTTAAGAAGATTCCGAGTACTGGCACTGGCCACACAGCCCCACAGCATGATGGAACCTCCACCAGATTTTACTGTGGGTAGCAAGTGTTTGTCTTGGAACGCTGTGTTCTTTTGCCGCCGTCAATAACACCCCATGTTATGAAAAATAACTCCATCTTTGTTTCATCAGTCCACAGCACTATCTTCCCTTCTAAAGCTGGCTTGTCCAAGTGTGCATTAGCATACCTCAAGTGACTCTGTTTGGTGTGTGTGCAGAAAAGGCTTCTTCCACATCACTCTCCCATACAGCTTCTCCTTGTACAAAGTGCACTGAATTGTTGAACAATGCACAGTGACACCATCTGCAGCAAGATCATGTTAGTTTTTGGGAGGGGGTCTGTGAGCTGTTTCATCCTTCACCTTTGCCTCTCCGATATTTGACTTGGCCTGCCATTTCTGGCCTTAACAAGAACTGTGCCTGTGGTCTTCCATTTCCTCATTATGTTTCTCAGTGGACACTGACAGCTTAAATCTCTGCAATAGCTTTTTGTAGTCTTCCTCTAAACCATAATGTTGAACAATCTTTGTTTTCAGGTCATTTGAGAGTTTTTTTGAGGCCCCCATTTTGCCAATCTTCAGAGGAGAGTCAAAGAGATCATCCAATTGTGTGTTCCAATTAATCAGTGCTAGGTAGTTACAGGTATTAAAATCAACAAAATGACAAGGGTGCCCAATTTTATGCACCTGTCTAATTTAATTGTGATGCATATTGCACATTTTCTGTTAATCCAATGAACCTCATTTCACTACCAAACTTACTGTGCCCTTCAGTTATTTGATAGATCAAAATTAAATTGGGGATCAAAAACACAATAATTGATAAATAAAAATCCTGGAAATTGTCAGGGGTGCCTAAACTTTTGCATACAACTGTATCTACAGCGACTTACAGTACATGGACATGGACAACCAGGAGCAAGTTGCTCAAGGAACCACATTAGTCGTGATTCAAACAGGCATCCTTCTCCTTAACCACTGAGCCATCTGATGCCCACTTATGTGCCTTTAAACACAATTACACACACGCACACACACATTCATACAGTCGTGTATAGCTCAACTGGGGACCAGAAAACATAAAAATCAATTTTACCTAACCTAAACTTAACCTCACACTAAACCTAACCTTAACCTCAATAACGTAACATTTATGCCTAAACGTATCCTTCATCTAATGCCTCAATTTAACCATAAACCTAACCTGGAATGCCTGAACCTGAAATTAATCTAAATTGAAACTAACTAATTTAAGATTTTGGCCCTTTGTCCTTATGGTGACCGGCAAATGTCCTAATATGGGCATGTTTGTCCTTATTAAGTATTAAGTATTACTGTCCTTGTGAAGACTTCTGGTCCTAATACAATCTTTTAAACCAAAACACACACACACACACACACACACACACACACACACACATAGAAACACACACACACACAGCTTTCCCAAAGTACACAATCTGAGTTCTATTTAAGGAGAAAAGAAAATAATGTTGTTGTGACTTTCCATCAATCAAGCAGATATAGCATAATTTTGAATGATGGAGGAATTGATAATGGGTGTAACGTCCAGCCAGTGTGGCTGGCGTAATGAACTGAGATATGGACTCCATATATATATAGTTGTTTTAGTATTCATTTCAGTTATCCTTTAGTGTCTCTTGTGTATATTTTGTTCTTTTGTGTTCAGTATAGATTTACGGTGGTTTAGTTGTGCTATTTTGTTATGAGTGTTTTGTATATGGTTCTGTTCCTGTGTGTGATGCTTTAGCCCCCCCTAGTGTCTCTTTAGTGATGTCTGTTATATCCTTTCTCATTTGTATACTGTCGTTGCCTTAGTTCCCTTTGTGTTGATTACGTCATTGCCCCAGGTGTGTTGAGTTGTGTCTCGTTAGGAAGTGTATTTAGGTTGTTTGTTTTGTGGTGTCTCTTGTCGATTAATGTTCCCTGTTACGTGTTCTTTACTCTGTGATAGCTGTTTTGCCCCACGTGGCAGTTTTACTTTGGATAAAATAAAAGTCATTTTAAATTATTGTAACCTTCGCGCCTGTCTCTCTACTTGCTACACGGAGGAGACGTGACAGATTAATCGACCTCAATATGGAGAGGCAGCGAAGGATCCGCCATAGACCCGAGGAGAGCTTTGCTCTCTCGCTCGGGGGAAGGTTTATTGGTGGGACGCAGGCTGCAGGCTTTTTTTTTCCCCACGACAGGGAGAGAGAGCAGCCGACCGAGCCGGTCCGACTCGCCTCCATGTGGGAGATCGACAGCTCTGACGAAGAGTATTTCCCCATGGAGGTGGAGGAGGACGACACGGAGGAGGAAGAGGAGGGGGAATCCTGGGACGAAGAGGAGATGGAGTGGGAGAAACCTTCTGAGTGGAGTGGAAGAGCCATTCGGCGGACGCCACCCCAACTGCCTTTACCACAGCCCCGGATGGCCTCTACTCCCTCCGGTAGGAAATCCTACTTCCCCAGTAGCTTCCCTAGCATGCAGGCTAGCTTCTCCAGCCCTCCTAGTACTCAGGTTCAGGGCAGTGGTCCACTGGATAGGGCCCCCCGTCGGAGTACTAGTTACCCTAGGCTTCCAGTTTCTGCCCCGGTTAGGGCACAAGTTTCTCGCTGTGGCAGCCCTGTCCAGGAGGAGGCCCGGGAGGTCCTGCTCATGGCCCTACCTCACAAGATGGCCGACAGGAAGCCTTCTGCAACGCCACCTCCAGCAGTCTGCACACAGCCACAACCAGCAGTCTGCACGCAGCCACAATCAGCAGTCTGCACGCAGCCACAACCAGCAGTCTGCACGCAGCCACAACCAGCAGTCTGCACGCAGCCACCGCCAGCAGTCCGCACGCAGCCGCCGCCAGCAGTCCGCACGCAGCCGCCGCCAGCAGTCCGCACGCAGCCACCGCCAGCAGTCTGCACGCAGCCACCGCCAGCAGTCTGCACGCAGCCACCGCCAGCAGTCTGCACGCAGCCACCGCCAGCAGTCTGCACGCAGCCACCGCCAGCAGTCTGCATGCAGCCACCGCCAGCAGTCTGCACGCAGCCACCACCAGCAGCCTGTCCTGAGCCCATCCTGGCCTCAGACCTGGAGGTCCTACTCCTCCCTCCGCCTCCTGGGTTTGGCGATGACGCCTCCTGGGAGGAGTCGGGGCCCCTCCGCTGACGTCCGGACCCCCTGCTCAGCCGCTGCTGACGTCCGGACCCCCTGCTCAGCTGCCGCTGACCTCCGGACCCCCTGCTCAGCCGCCGCCGACGTCCGGACCCCCGTCCGGACCCCCGTCGCTGACGACGCCGTTGTCCGGACCCCCGTTGCTGACGATGCCGTCCTCCGGACCCCCGTCGATGTCGACGCCGTCCTCGGGACTCGCAGACACCCTGCCTGTGACAGGGCTCCCAGACACCCTGCCACCGGGGCCGTTTGTACTGCCATGCCCCTGGCCGCCACCTGAACTGCCTTGCCCCTGGCCGCCACCTGAACTGCCTTGCCCCTGGCCGCCACCTGACCTGCCTTGCCCCGGGCCGCCCTCTGTTCCTCCTGACCCCGGGCCGCCCCCAGTTCCACCAGACCCAGGGCCCCTGTCTGTTCCACCTGACCCCGGGCCGCCCTTTGTCCCTCCTGACCCCGGGCCCACTGTTCCACCTGACCCTGGGCTTCCTGACCTGCCTATGCCAGGGGCCTCGCTCCCCTATTCCCTGCATGGCCTCCTGAGGCCGCCCGCAGACCCTCCGCCTGGGTGACTGATTTGTTGGGGGGCTTTACCTGTTGTTGGGTTGGGTTTTGCCATCCCTCCCCTTTTCGTTTTGACCTCCTCGGTGCTGGAGGTCTTTGGGGGGGGGTTCTGTAACGTCCAGCCAGTGTGGCTGGCGTAATGAACTGAGATATGGACTCCATATATATATAGTTGTTTTAGTATTCCTTTCAGTTATCCTTTAGTGTCTCTTGTGTATATGTTGTTCTTTTGTGTTCAGTATAGATTTACGGTGGTTTAGTTGTGCTATTTTGTTATGAGTGTTATGTATATGGTTCTGTTCCAGTGTGTGATGTTTTAGCCCCCCCTAGTGTCTCTTTAGTGATGTCTGTTATATCCTCTCATTTGTATACTGTCGTTGCCTTAGTTCCCTTTGTGTTGATTACGTCATTGACCCAGATGTGTTGAGTTGTGTTTCGTTAGGAAGTGTATTCAGGTTGTTTGTTTGGGGTGTCTCTTGTCGATTAATGTTCCCTGTTACGTGTTCTTTACTCTGTGATAGCTGTTTTGCCCCACGTGGCAGTTTTACTTTGGATAAAATAAAAGTCATTTTGAATTATTGTAACCTTTGCGCCTGTCTCTCTACTTGCTACACGGAGGACACGTAACAATGGGTCTTTTTGTAGATCATTTGAAAAGAACTGGCAAGTCTGTGAATAACAGTGACAGAAATGTTATCTGAAGAGTTGCTAACTGGTAATTACAGAAAAGTGTTGAGCTCAAATCCGATAAGAAAAGTGCAATTTACCAGGAAGATTACAGATTACAACTGCATCCGTCACAATGAATAATTGGCACTAATTATTGTTTTTATTGCTTCATTTTTATTGCCTGGTTCCTAATGAGTTTAATATGTCTCAGCATGAAGCTTGCAGTGATCTCTGAATCCGCTCAACCAATGTGTGTGTTGAACCCTGAGTGTTATTTTGCCGCAACCACAGAGAGTAATGTATGTGAAAGCTGATTATGCACAATTCTCCTCAGACAATGAGTAACTCCTACTTTTTGCTGCAGCATTCATCCTCTTCCCTCTCCATCTCATTTTGTTGTCTTCTCTCTCTTTTTCTCTTACAATCTTCGCCCTGAATCTGAGGCACACTATAAAACCTATAAATAAGACCCATCAACCAGATTGGCACAGGCCTTTCATTTGCACGTTTATACATCTCTACAATTCTACAGACAGTCTGATGGGTACATTCTCCCACCATGGATTGCCAGCATGACTTTGGATTTGTGTGCCTGTATATTCCTTTATATGGCCACTAACAATAACATTGTTAATAAGTTTTGAGCTGTCATACATTTTTATTCATTTATTTCTTTATTTAAACCGGTAAGATGACAGCAAATCATTTGCAGCAACGACATGTCTATGTCACATAAAATACAATGTACAGTAAACAAGCAAAGCCATTAAAAAGCAAGAAGACAGCAACACAATCACATAAAACGAACACAGTCAGTAATAGAATGTGTTTCAAGTAAACATCTAAATTGCCATAACGGCACCAGTTCCTCCAACATAAAATGATGTTTCGGAGTAATATAAATCATTTGCACCTTGAGCTCGAGGCCAAACAACCCCCCATAAGCTTTTTTCCCTTGTTATAACTTTGGTTGAGTTCAGATGAATGGCTTAGTGCAGGCCCTGATGGAACCAAGTTGGTATCTCGTACATAACCTTACTAATAATAGTGGGAATGTTACCAAACTTTTACAGTAGTACAATTAGGTTATGTACTTATAAAACGAGGCATTGAAAAGTTTGTAAGTACACCAGAAGTATATTTAAATAACACTTGCCTGATGGCTGCTACTCTCGGCTGCTAGGCTACACATGTTGTTCTCTGTGCTTGATCTCACGGTAGCAGCCATCAGGTAAGTGTTATTTAAATATACTGCTACCGGTTGTTTGGGTCGAGGTCAAGGTGCAAATTACCCTAGTTTTATATTACTCTGAACCATCACTTTAAAGTACAATGTCACTAATTCCAAATGTAAGGGGCAAAGGAACTAAAAGCAGATCTATCCAATTAAGTGAAGATCTTAGGGATCTCTAGTGATAGCCGTCCCTGAGCTCAGGTCTGGTTGCCAGTCCATCTGAGTTAAAAGTGAATTAATAAAAGGTGGTAGTTTTTGCAAAAAAACTTCATAAACAAAAAGTGCTAAATGCATTTCTCTATGAGATTTTAAAAACAACCACTTTACTTTCTGTAAAGGATGCAATGGTTGGAGCTGAACCTGTCTCCTGTAATAAAAAGAATAACACTATGCTATACAGCATCAAGAGGTTTGGATATAGATTCTGTCCCCATAATCAATGACAGGCAAAACATTAGATTCAACAATTAGTTTTCTATTATTTAGTGTCAAACATGACCAATAAAATATACCCACTTTAAATCTTAGTTTTTACCAACTCATCAACATGCATTTTGAAGGAGAGGCTATCATCATTCCAGATGCCCAAATATTTATTAACATGAACATGGTCAATACACCATTCAATGTGCAAATGCATACATCATCACATTTTCTGTTTTGCATTTGAAATAGGCATGTACTTGGTTTTGCCTGCATTAAGTTCTAGTTTCAATTCAACAAAAGCATTCTGTATAACCATAAAGGCAAATTGGAGCTCAGAAAGGGCCTGGTCAGCCGTAGGAGCAATAGGATAAACAACGGTATCATCTGCATAGAGGTGAAGTTTCCAGTTATTTATAGCTGAACCAACATTAATAATATAAATGGTGAAAAGAACCGGGGCCTCATTTATAAACGTGGCGTACGCACAAAAGAAGACATACGCAGCTCTCTAAGCAATAATTGGGATTTATAAAAAGCAAACTTGACGGGAAAATGTGCGATCCTTCACGGCAACTCTGACCCATGCATACGCACAAGAACGAGTGAAATGAGAAATGGCGACACCTAGGGCTGAAACGATTCATCGAGTTACTCGATTAACTCGATTACAAAAATTCCTCAAGGCAAAAACTCTGCCTCAAAGCCTCGTTAAATTCCTATGACGCGCACTATATGTTACGCGCATTGATCTAATTGTTTCACACAGACCGTTGTTCAATGTTCAAGAAGCATACCATAGCGCATTATACATTTATTCCGGAGAATAAAGATGTCCATTAACGGCAGAGAACGTCTACGCTAACTTTTTTCCCAGGGAGTAAATGTACTCCTAAATAAAAAACAGTCGGAGCACAAAAAGAAATTTAGGAGCGCATTGAAAAATGTTCAAGTAACACAGAATTTATACTTTTTCTTTTTCCCTGTGTTTTTCCCACATTTCTCTTACTTTGACTTCATTGCGTTGTCACAGAAAACTACTGCAGTTGGCGCATGACTTCTTGCGGAATGTGGGAGTTTTTTTAACAATTATAAGCGTGGGTAAAAAAACATTAGGGTAGGTTGTAATTTTTACTTGCACACTGTGCTCGTAAATCATTTTTCCTTGTCTCACATGTCTATTTTTAGGAGCTAATTCTCGTGAAATGGGGGCACTGTAGAGCCCTGCTGTCATGGTTGTAAAGGTGATTTGGAGGCAGATGCGTCTTTTCAATAGGTATCTTTTATTTCACCAAACAATGCTGACCAGAAGACTTGACAAAAGAAAATAAACCACACTAGACTAACAAACACTCAGAACTAAAAACTTAACTAATGAGGGAAGTGTGTGCAAGTGAGGACTATTCAACAGAACGAAAACTAAACTAAAACGTGATGGGATAATGTGACAAAAAGAGCGGAAAACAAAATCAAAACAAAACTCACATGGGAGAAACCACTAAGACATGAAACACAGACCTAAGCACACAGACACTGGGGACATAAACCAACATGACAACTAAGGACTACATGTCATGCACTGATGATAAAACTAAACAAAACACACAAGGGAGAAACCACTAAGACATGAAACAGAGAACTAAGCACACAGACACTGGGGACATAAACCAAAATGACAACTAAGGACTACATGTCATGCACTGATGATAAAACTAAACAAAACCACACCTAAACATAAAACAAACCTATTAAACAGAAATACACCTACATAAGACAAATAAACAATAGAATTAATGATTCCTTATCTCAGTCCGATGATAACGCCAGTCCAGACTGGGCTGGATGTTACAGATACACACTGTGATTAGGGGTGCAACGGATCGTCATTGATCCGTGATCCGTTCGGATCAATATCTTCGGTTCGGCACACACGTGATCCGCGGATTGATTACTGAGGAAAAAAAGTTGTGCGCATGTTCAGTCCGCTCACAGCATGGTCATGGCGAGCGGAGGAATGGAGGAGCTTGAACGCCCGCATCATTTAAATCCCCTGAATGGGAGC